>SMLS01069035.1:0-54996 GCA_004785975.1 Popillia japonica
TTTTTTCTGTGTTTATAAATTTAAACATTTCGTTAGCAAAATTTAAAACAAGACAGATTATATCAAATATTTTCTGATTGCGTTATATTGTGCGAATTACGCATATTTTTCGCAGAAGTGACATGTGGTTTTACCAAACGCTGGATGTTTTAATGGTTTTAAAGCGTAAAAGATACATGCGGTCTGAAATTGACTCAATCAAGCAATGAAACTTCTGTCAGTGCTGGCACAGTAGTGTGCAGGCGTGTATATGGTTATTTATTAAATATAACTAGACTGAAGCAGATCTTTAAGATCTGCGCTATCTTGCGCATTTTTGTGACCTTAAAGAGACGTTACCGTAAATATAATTTTGTGCTTGTATAACAGGTTGTTGTGTTTGTTAAGGGTAAGTAAAATTATTAGATTGTTGCTTTGTAATTTTTATATTTTATTATTTTTGAGCAGTAATTTGTGAGTGAATTTATTTTTTTTTTAAATATTTAGATGTGAATTAAGAATACTTATAATAACTCTGCTGTCGCCTTTGTTAGTATTGATGTTTACGACCGTTTGAGTTGTGTTAAAAAATACTTTTTATTTAATTTTGCATTTGTCCGGATAAATGTATTCCTGGTGTGGAACATTCATGCTGTTCTTTCTAGATTTTCTATATTCAGTATTAATTACTTTAGGTATTTAAAGTATTCCGTTGCTGCTGGTGCTGTTTTTGCAGTCGTCATTATATTTTGGGCACGTTACTATAAAAGCTTGAGATTTTTGCTTAAACATTGGGACTCGCATGCTTAATTGCCTCTTATTTAATTTTTTTCTTGATAAATGTTATCCTGGTCATGTACATGTGTATATGGTGTTCTTCTTATATAAATTATTAAGTATGTACTTTAAATATTGAAAGTGTCCTGTCGCTTTTGGTGGTATTTTCACAGGCATCATAAAATTTGGGTAGTTCTTTGATGTACATAATTCTATGGTATTTCTAGCTGCTTTGGTGCTATTACTATAATGCTTCAGATTTTTGCTTAGACATTGGAGCTCGCGCTTTTTCATGACAGATAGGTCTCATTGGAAGCCTTTTTGATACTGTTTCGTATTAATGGAGTTATATTTTAAAGTAATTAAATTGGATATAAAAGAAAAGGTCAGTAGTTTAAATTGTTAAAAATGTTTTTTCGCTTTTCTCTCTTCATCTGTTATGAATAATTTCCGGAAAATATAAATTGCTTATTTAAAATTTGCTGTAATAATCGATTGCAAACATTATAAAGAAACCCTAGCAAATATCAGTTTCAAAAGATTGTACAAGCGCATCATTGTACAAACATACATTGGAGTTATGGAATTTAAATGGAATTACCAAAGTCAATCGAAACTTTATGTATATACGTACTTTTAGATTACTTAAACATTAATCAGTTGACATGAGCCAATTTTCAGTACATAAAGATGTTATTTTTCTAGTATCGTTCTGTAAGTATTCTTATCTAATATCACAAAATTTTATACAAACATCAATTTTAATTTCAGGGGAATTTTGTCATACTCGCCTTCGATTTTATTAAAAATATTTTGTTTGTATAGTAAGTTTGTTTCCGCAGGCGTTGAAATTTGTTTAAAATAGTAATGTAGGCGGCTCTATTCAATGAGCGGAATGGGAATGAAATAAATTAAATCAGGAGGTCACTTCACACGAAAGTGAAAATAACTGAAACAGCTTAGCGTTCCAATTATTTTAGTTTATTGCATGGAAAGTGTAAAAGTGTTCGCAACGAACAATCCGATTATAATTCTGATAAATCTGTTGAAAAAGCTTTCGATTTTAACACAAAAAAGTTAATCAATATTGTAGATTTTATAGATGACTAGTTTTAAAGAATTTAATATTTGATAGCCTTACACGACTAATATGTCATGCTGTATTTATAAGATAGAAAGTTTTCTTAGATTTTTTGGTTAAAGTTCAGGTTATAAATTAAAAACCATATTCTATATATACTCCGTGACATTAGAAGTGTTACGCCCAGAAGGAGTAATTTACTCAATTTCATTTTTTTTTGGCATCAAAATTACTATATTTAAAGCATGTTATGATAAGAATGTCAACTTTGAATCATTGATACTTCTGTGAAAAAACTTTTCTGCGAAGGGATTCATGTTCAGGAGAGCTGACTAATATAGAACAATTTAGTTATTGCGTGTCCGTCTACAAGTGTTAAGCGTAAAAAATGCCTAGAGTTCGAAGACGTCAAAATTATCACTATGTTAGTGACTTTGACAGGGGTAGAATGGTCGTCTATCGAGATGTTGGTTGTGTTAATTGTATTGCAAAGACGGTAATGCGTCTGTGTCGTGTGTGGGCAGAAGAAGGTAGAAGCACACAAAGAAGACCAACTGGTCAACCGAGGCGTACCACAGAGCGTCAAGATCGGCGCTTCAGACAACTAACTCTACGAGACCGTTTTGCTACAACGCGTTAAATCGCTGATCAATGGTTTGGAGAAGAAAGTACACCTTTCACTATGTGTGCACTATATGGTCGCATTCGAGCATTTAAAATTTTTCATACCGTCCACGATTAGTGCTTCCTTTGACTGCAGACCACTGTTGCACTGGTGCATAGAACGGCAACGTTTTCAGCGACGAATCGCGGCGTGAAAAGCAACGCGATATTGGGTTTGCTGTTGAGAGGCATGTACACAGCACTGCTGGAGTTATTGCTTATGATAGCCGATCACCACTTCTGTTTATTCGAGGCAGTATGACAGCTGCGGGTTATGTTGATGATGTCCTACAAACACTGTACTACCTTATCTAGCGGTCCACCGTCCCTTTTTTCCTTTTCCTTGCTTCTCCAAGAAGCAGACGTTAATGTTCTGCCGTGGTCATCCGGTTCTCCGGATTTAAGCCCAATTGAACATGTGTAGGATATCATGGGGAGGAGACTGTTCACTTTGCACAATTCTACACAAACTTTGGCGCAGTTAATCAATGAAGTTCAAGTTGCTTGGAACGAGGTGCCACACGCAGTTATTGACATTGGCATTTAGTCGATGCCTAGACGTGTACAGGAGTGTACCACAGGAGCTACGGGGTGCCAAACACATTATTAGTTTTTTTCGTGTTACATGTTAATAAAATTTCCAAGAAATCAAGTTAAAAACAAATGATTCTTTCATGATGTAACACTTCTCATGTCTCTGAGTATATTTATAGAAGTTCCCTATATCTATTCATAAAGCTTTAGATTATATGCAATAAACCATGTAAACTATAGAAATACCTTTATTCCTATATATACTTTTCTAATGAAGAACTTTAGATTTTAGTTAAATTCAATGGGTTAATACCTATTTATTCAGGTAAGTTAAGTCTACAATCATGGCTAAGTATTTAATTCTATTCAATATACCTCTTTAGTAGAGGGTACGGCTTTTATAAAAGTTTATTTAGTGTTTAGCTCGAATTCTTCTTCATTAGTATTCTTTTTATGCGATATTTTCGAGATAAGGATATCTTTGTGGAGACTGCGTATATGATAAGTTATCAAAAGTGTGAGATTTCCATGTTTGTAGTAACACACAGTAGTGTTGGAACTGCAAGGTAGAGTCATAGTTAGACGAGTACATAGTGGATTACATTTTTGTTTCAAATGAAGTTGTAATAGGTATGTAAAGCTTGTACATATTTTTAGCACGCCCTTTTTATTTTTAACCGTAATGTTTAAGGTTATACATATTATTATAGGTATATGTACATACATACATATGTACAGTCTGTTTCAAATTAAATGCGAATCGAGGATATTGTGTGCAGTTACCCAGTTCGCGGCGCTGTATTGTGGGTGACCTATACTTTTTCATACATAGTGATGCGTAGTTCATGATTTTTGACGTCTAACATTCATCTAATATCACAATTTATACTTTTGCTATAATGGTTTTTATTATTTTAAATGCAATATATGTAATTATCGTCGTTTATAATGAGTCAAAACATCGTTATCGATAAAACACAAAGTATTGTAAAATATATCGTGCAACTGCACGTATTTGAAGGTAAACTTCTAGATATGTTCTTGGTTAATAAAAGTAGAAAAAGTATTGTCTGTAGTCTCATTATTATAATTTCAAATACATACTACGTAACACTGTTGATTTGTAATACATTTGATTATCGTAACGATCGAAGAGAGAATTATAGAGCTTCTCCGATGGAAAACCTGTGTTATTATTAATTATTATTAAAATTAAACATTTCGTGTAGGTATCTGTTAAGAGATAGTAGTCTTCTGAAGTAGCTTGCTTAAATGCGGAATAATATTGTATTAGAAAAACGGCATGCGGATATTTCAATTGGGAATCGCTGACACGTCATCCTTTAAAATCTCGAGTACCTAAATAGTTGCTTCTTTCTGGTTACGCACAAAAGAATGCTTGCGTAGCATTTTCATATTATATAAAAATGCTATTATTTTAAAATGGTGTTGAGAATTGCTATCTTTAATAATCAAATTTGTCGTTTGATGTTTTTGTATATTGACTAAAAATAATGAGATGAAGCTTTTTTTTTTAATAATATTTGGGGATAAGTCCCATACAAAAATGTTTATGGAATTATATATTATGTTAAACAAGACTAATTGTTTTTGTATTTAAGACTCCGGATCATGCAATTATATAAGTGTATGTGTGCAGTACTATTTGCTTTTAATTTTAGAGAAAATTATAAATAATAGATCTCGGCTATTCGGCTCCTCTCAGGATTTATTTCGCATTAATGGTAAACAAAAGCAATTATATGTCACACATGACAAAGATACTCTCCACTCTTGTGACACAATATACCTTTGTATACCACAAACAATTTGATTATTGATTGCGTAGTGTTTTATATATTATTTAGAAATAGCATGCCTTTAATTTGGTATTTCCCTGATTTTAACATTTTGATCGGAAAGCTTGAAGGAAGTCTTACTGTAGACAAACTTTATTTGTCTACCTAAAATAGTACTTGCGGCGTCTTTGTAATATTTGTGGCAGATGTAAATTGGAGACACGGGATTCTATATTGTTCACTAAATAATATTTTTGAACATAAAGTTTCCAGGACGCAAGGTTTTACTATTTTTTCTCAAGATGTAGAAATTCAGGTGTTAAGATTCAGCCTTTTAATTAATCAGCAGACGAAGAAAAATGCTGTGTCTGTCGTCCCCAACAAAAAGATATTTCGACAGAAGATAAAGGAAAATTAAACGCACTGCTGCAGAGAAATATAGCAATAGCCGCAATTGCCGATGAAGTTGGTTTATCAGTAAATAATAGTCTTTTGTAGTTCCTAATGCAATATATGCAATATATAAGCAGTATTTCATTCACAAATATTGAACCGGTTTCATTCAAATTGATTAACCGGGTGGTTAACCGGTGCGGCGTAACATAGGTTATGGTCGGAAGGTCAGTAGATGAGAATATGTGCTGACAAAGGTCTTACACAAAAGTTTTTCCTTTACTGTTTTCCTTAAGCCATGTGAAAAATCAACAGTGTTACTATCTTCTTCGCCCTAGTACTACTTATTACTTAGCATTTATGCAATGCTGAATTTTGTCCCTATCTAGAGGTATCATAAGTATACCGTTGGCAACAGAAACTTGAGAAAGAGCAGAATCCATTCGCTAACAAACGCAAGAATAATTGCGGGAGAAAACGAATTGTCGCTGATGAAGATTTGGTTAATATAAGAAATTTTATTGACGAGCATCCATATACTTCCACAAGAACTGTTGGTCAGCGTTTAAATTTGAATTGTTCTCGGCAAACTGTATGGAGACGATTGAGAGACGCAGGCTTGTGGAGTCGACATGCTGCCCAAAAGCCAAATTTCATGCCAAGGCACGCAAACTGTAGATTGGCCTTTGCTCAAACAAATATCGGTCATAATTGGGACAATGTGATTTTTTCTGATGAAAAACCAACTTTATCGGCAATGGCTATATTTATCTGCAGCACTGCGTTTAATTTTGCTTTATCTTCTGTCGAAATAGCTTTTTGTCGGAGAAGACGCGGCATTTTTCTTCGTCTGCTGATTAATTAAAAGGCTGAATCTTAACACCTGAATTTCTACAGCTTAAGAAAAAATAGTAAAACTCTGCGCCCTGGAAACTGTATGCTCACATATGGTATTAAGTGAACAATATAGAATCTTCTGTCTCCAATTTACATCTGCCACAAATATTACAAAGACGCCGCAAGTACTATTTTAGGCAGATATCAGGATACACAGATAGAGGTATGCCGACGCGCATCTTATGTATATGTCATTGCGAAGCATTAATTGTAAAATACAAATCCCGCCTACGAAACCAGCGATTTCAACCTCTATTGAAATAAATTTCATATGTAATTTGTCTCGCACTGACGTCATGCGCGGCTTCGACGACTTTTGGTTTTGAAACGAACATACCTCTATCTGTGTATCCTGGCAGATATGTAAATAAAGTTTGTCTACAGTAAAATTCCCTTCAAGCTTTCCGAACAAAATGTTAAAATCAGAGAAATACCAATTTAAAGCCGTTCTATTTCTAAATAATATATAAACCACTACGCAATCTATAATCAAATTGTTTCTGGTAAACAAAGGTATACTGTGTCCCAACAGTGGAGAGTATCTTTATCATGTGTGACATATAATTGCTTTTGTTTACCATTAATGCGAAATAAATCCTGGGAGTAGCCGAATAGATACATTCCAGATCTATTATTTATAATTTTCTCTAAAATTAAAAGCGAAAGTACTGCACACATACACTTATATAATTGCATGATCCGGAGTTTTAAATACAAAAATAATTTTTCTTGTTTAACATAATATATAATTCCATAAACATTTTTGTATGGAGCTTATCCCAAGTATTATTTAAAAAAAAACTTCATCTCATTATTTTTAGTCAATATACAAAAACATCAAACGCCAAATTTGATTATTAAAGATAGCCATTCTCAACACCATAAAATAATAGCATTTCTATATAATATGAAAATGCTACGCAAGCATTCTTTTGTGCGTAACCAGAAAGAAGCTACTATTTATGTAGGTACTCGAGATTTTAAAGGATGACGTGTCAGCGATTCCCAATTGAAATATCCGCATGCTGTTTTTCTAATACAATATTATTCCGCATTTAAGCAAGCTACTTCAGAAGACCACTATCTCTTAACAGATACCTACACGAAATGTTTAATTTTAATAATAATTAATAATAACATAGGTTTTCCAACGGAGAAGCTCTATAATTCTCTCTTCGATCGTTACGGTAATCAAATATATTACAAATCAACAGTGTTACGTAGTATGTATTTGAAATTATTATAATGAGACTACAGCAAATACTTTTTCTACTTTTATTAACCAAGAACATATCTAGTTTTCAAGTTTACCTTCAAATACGTGCAGTTGCACGATATATTTCACAATACTTTGTGTTTTATCGATATAACGATGTTTTGGCTCATTATAAATAACGATAATTACATATATTGCATTTAAAATAATAAAAACCAATATAGCTAAAGTATAAATTGAGATATTACGTGAATGTTAGACGTCAAAAATTATGAACTACGCATCACTATGTATGAAAAAGTGTAGATCACCCACAATACAGCACCGCGAACCGGGTAACTGCAAACAATATCCTCGATTCGCATTTAATTTGAAACAGACTGTACATATGTAGGTGATATAACATTCTCTTCGAATTCGCATATCCTATTTATGCGAACAACTGCCGAGTCAGTATAAAAATTGTTTGGATTACGTGATAGAATTTATTTATTTAAGTAATTTTCAAATTGCATACTATGCAAATATACGTCCTCATTTGAAAAATTATGAAACTGTGTATAATATAGGAATTACAGATGAAAATGACTTCAATATTGTAGGTAGATTTCATATTTTAAAAGTGATTTCAATTTTGTTGTGTGTTGCTATTTGCGACAGCTGCATCAAAAATTATTGTATTGTGAGTATACTCTATTACTTTATAATGAAATAGTTTTGAAATGTTAACATGTTTTTTTTCGACGCACGCTATGACTTATCTAGTTGATTATCTTGTTTAGGTTGTGTAAACAAAAATTGTTATAAACATGTTTGTTGGTTTGGTTATAATTATGTCTAACATTAAAGGCAAATACTATTTCCAAAAAGTTTTGCATCTAAGATTCGGTTCTTATGTATATAGTTTCCTCAAATTTACTGATTGCTAATGTTTAATATCTCATCTAATTTATTGTTATATGGATTTCATTACTACTTGAGCATTCTTGACTTTCCTACTTATGTACTGTTACTGCTAACACGACCCTCTGCTGCTTGGATTTCTTGACACACATTCCATCAAGTTATAGATTTCTTTGGGAGGAACATTGATAAGTCACAGTATAGTATCTAACCAGTAGAGTCACTCTCTGTCGGTACCTTTGATCTTCGTGACACAAGTTTTAATATTTCGTACGAGCGCGCAATGGATACTGCGCATGGGGAAGTGAATATACAAGGACCTACACAAAGATAATTGCTTATATACAAGGATGGTTCGATAAATTGAAAAGCCGCTTGTCCTAGAAGAACGTTTTACGTAAAATTAACCGCAATAATCAGAGTGATTTATATGATTAAGAATATTTTCGCTGAAGAAAATGTTTGTCAATTGAAAACGATCTACGGTACTTGTTTGGTTTGCAACAATGTTTTTAGGAATATAAAAAATAGTAAGTAGATCAGTGGATATTGCTTTTGAATATAGATATTTCTCATTGGCGGCGTGCCAAATTGGCTACTGACGCTGTACTGATATAATCTATTAAAACTTCCAAGTAAAACAATTCTATATATATATATATATACCCATATCCTATGTTCATAGCTTTATCATTGGTAAAAATTTATAAACGCTCCGCATATTAATACTATTATTTAATAACCCTACTACCTGTAAGTAAATTAATTACATAAGCAAAGATTTCGTACAAAACGTGTATGTAGATATCATAATTAAAAAACATATGGTCTAATAATAATTATGGAAAATAAGTGGAATTGATAAAAGGTAAAATAAATCAAGAAAACACAAATAATTATATTATTCTTATTATTAAACAATAATATTACAAATGATATAAAATATTTAATATTTGGTTAATAAACTTCATCGCTAAACTTCAATGCATTTAATACTTACTATTTACATAAAAGAAAAAATACCTAAATAAAATTAAAAGTGAAAAACTACTACTGTTTACTAATTTACAAATTTAAAGAAAACACAATTTCACGAGTACTATCAAATATTCGAAATACAAGAATGTGGAATGCTCATAACAGTAATCAGCTGTTTCAATTTTACCTTCCTGTATACTAATCGGCTACAGCGCAATGGATACTGCACAAGTAATTTTTTGGTGGGATTACAAACACGAATTTTAAGGGAGTGAATGTACTGGATTGATACTATACTGTGGATAAGTGCTGTACCTTTTACATTCATTTAATATGTAACAGTAATATTGTTGTTACTAATTTTATAACATATACTGTTTTATCCTTTAATTTGGAAGACAGTACCGGAGTACTGATAACTAATACATATAGTAGATGGAGTAAATAGCGTTAACACTATATTATTTATCCTTTAACCACGAAAATAGATTTGTAAAGCCGCTTATGTGAAATAGATCTCTCTTTTTCTAAATTTAAAATCTTGAAAGTTCGTCCACGTTTTTTCCAGGTTTGTTCTAGAAACTTCCCTTGTCGAGAGTCGAAATTTTGAAACTTCTTCAACTTTATATTTAGGTGAACATTGTTTGAATGTGTGCCTTCTAATTTTTAACTTTTTGAAAGTTTTGTTGGTTGTTTCAGATTTGTTTTTTGTTTGGAAAATAACAAAAAAAAAATTAAGCAAAATCTCTTCGGCCGGTGTTTCCCGTATTGAACAAATTTTGTTTAGATTGCCTTCAATTTTGCAGAACTGTTTGAAATTTTGAAAATTTTTCTAGTTTTGAAGATGTAATTTAGGACTTATTTGTTTATTCGTTACCTACAAAAAATGGAACTTCGTTCAGAAGTTTTTTCTTACTGTTTGGGATAATGAACCGAACAACTACAACAACCTCTAACAATGTCATGGGAGAGCTGGGGTTTTCAAATTTCGGAAGTGAGAAAATACGGTTTGTATTTACTCTAGATGGTGGTTAATAAAGGTGAAGTTCATATAAAACTGACGTAATACAATCATCTGAAGTTATCTTCATCTACATTGGCAACACATTGGGGTTATCGCCGTACAAGACTATTTTGTAACATATTACCATATCGGCATATCGCGGTGATGCAAAGTCGTTGTTTCTTGAAAAAATGGACCATAGTGTTGAAGGAAGAACATTAAATTTGCATGAAATATTTGTGCATTTAATTAGCTGTGGTCCCATATTATATAGACATTTTACATGTATTAAATCTTTGTGTACCTACCAAATGTAATTTTGTATTTCTTTGTTTCAGAATAAAGCAAAATGTTGATGCAATTTGATAATCTTAAAGCAATCGTTAGAATTCGATATTACAGTATCGATAATTTTATATTCAAGCTTCATTATCGTATGAGTTTTTATATTTTTCTCGTTTCTACGATATTAGTTACATCAAGACAATTTATAGGAGAACATATAAAATGTTTATCTGATGGTGGAGTACCTACTCATGTTATAGAAACATTTTGTTTTTTTACAACAACTTTCACAGTGGTAAGAATTATTCTGGTCCTGATATTTATTTAATGACTATCGTTCTATTGTTTCTACTTTTTTTTTGCAGCCAGAGCATTATAATGCTACTTTGTTAAATAGCGGTAGTCTTCCACATCCGGGCGTGGGCCCTGTTGGCACCATAGTTAACGAGGAAAAAATTAAAAGGCACGCCTATTACCAGTGGGTACCTTTCGTACTGTTTGCGCAAGCTATTATGTTCTATCTGCCACACATATTTTGGAAAAGTATTGAAGGTTTTATTTTTAATATCATTAAATTTCTTGCTCTAAATAATATTTAATTTAGGTGGAAAAATAAAACGTTTAGCCGAAGGTCTTCACAATGGCATAATATCAGAGGGGTCTGGTGTCGATTACGGAGATTACCACATCATGTCAAGAGCGGAAAGGTAACGGATACGAGATATGTGATGATTTTATATCAAATTCATTGTTTGATAACTTATTACAGGGTGACGAGATTTCATATGATTAAGTCATTCATTCAAAATAAACAGATATTGAGTAATTCCTGGTCTTATTATCTCATATTTTGCGAGCACATTAATTTTCTTAATGTAATTTTGCAAGCGTGGCTAATCGATCGTTTCCTCGGAAGACAGTTTTTAAATTTGGGGAACCATATTATAGAGAATGGTTTCAATAATGGTATATCAATTCTGGAGTACGTTTTTCCTAAGGTGAGTTTAAGCTTTTGTAAATATTATTCAGGAGAAAACAAACTTAACAGTTTCTCAAACTCAAAGTTCCTGAAATTACACTTTTTATTAGTGTGTAGGTATAGTGTACAGGGTCATAGATTTAAGGTGTCGGTCTAATACGCTGAAAAATTTAAAAATTAAATTGTGGCGATAGATTTTGATTTTGTTAATTTTATGACCATTACCATAATGGCACGTAAGTATAAATGTATAAACTCGGGTTGATTATATTTGGAAGTGTATATTAACATCGACTTATCCATTAATAAACAATACGGTCTAAATGACAGTTCGCTATAAATTATAACATAAACTCATTCCGTCATGGTTATCTGGTTTGTCACAATAGTGAACTTCGTTTGCTGCTCCATTTCATACGAACTTCACCTATAACGGGTCGTGAGAATTAATTTAAATAATTAGAAACGACACGACAGCTTGCGTGTTCGCGTAATTGATGCCCACACTAGGTCTTTCGCTCACACGGCACGCAGTGGCTTAAGTATCCACAATAAGAACACGGTCCGCTGTTCCTTTTTTTGCTACGCCAATACACGAAATTCTTTTCGACGTTTCGACACACACACTTTACGTCACTACAAAACAAGCGGAATATCTGATTAATGAAGCGAAATTAGCGTCAATTAAAAATAAACTGTAATTCGTCCAATTTACAAATCTAGTGGGTAGATGCGATACATTTACACTTGATTCTTCATCTTAATCGTATCGGGTTTCGATGTTACGATTATATGATGCTATTATTAGATACGCAGAAGTTTCTCAGATAAAAACTTGTTCGCTAGCTAATAAACGTTCATAATAATTATGTAAATTTATTTTATTGCACATTTTCGACTCAGATTTAAATGTTTAAATAAACCATAAAAACTGTATGGTGAGTCTGGATAGACGTAAGACTTCGGTAGTTTATTTTTCGGGATTCTTTCAATTCGGGAGTAGATATATTAACAACTAAGTTTAAACGTGTATGATGTCTACATTAATTGTAAGTGTTTCTCACGATGAAATTAGTAGTTAAGCTTATAACATCTTTATGACCTCTGTTTTGGATTTGACGCAATTTCAAGCTATTGTTCGTGCAGGTAGCATTTTTGCGATGAAAATTATTTCGGTAAGATGCTAGAAGAAAATGTAATTAACGTTTGCGTTCAATACAACAGATAAAATCTCATTTCCGCTGGTAAATTTGATCCTATAAAAGATTTACATACAGACATATACTTCTTACATTATTTTATATTGTCATTACGAAGTTGAATATACTCGAGTTTGTCACAATGATTTCAAGTATTCGTTTAGAACAATGGATTCCAAAAGTGTGGCTCAGGACTTGTTTGAAGGTCATTGTGAAGAATTCGGTGGGCTGTGAGAAACTTTCCAAAATAAAACTAGAAGATATGTCAGACTGTAACTAACTATTAAGTTATACTAAGTATACGGTAATATTATATATTATGTTTTAACTGACAATAAGTTATCTAAGTTTTTAATTTATTCTACATATATGTTGACAGATTCATTAATATAAAAGTGTCACCTTGTCATTATGCGAAACATAAATATCTGGTACGATATACGGTTGTTTACTTAAGAAGTTTGAACAATATTCTTCATAAAATTTACTTACACCTTATTATTTTAAACTAATTAATTAGATGTTTTGAAAAATATAGTAAATATTTCAGAAGATGGCAATATAGACTAATTCGAACAACCTGTAAAGTCCGCATCATATGGGATTTTTTTTTATTAATAGATTTATTTTAAATTTGAGTTTGGTATCAATTTCTGCTTCGATTAAGATGAAAATTAACCAAAAAAATAGTCACGTGATTCGCATTATCTGTCAAATTTAATTTTTTTTCCAAAAAAATTTAAAAGTGGGGTTATTTCTCAAAGTATCGAAAAAAGTTATTAGAAAAAGTTTTTATAAATGCAATTTTTAGCCCATATCCAAAATTTCAGCTGCATAAGATAGTTTAGAATTTTTGCCAATTTTTTGTAAATTGTACCACTGTTGCGAAATAAGACAACGCAATCTACATAAAACATAAAACTTCTTCATTTTCTTTAAGGCATATTCAATGTGTTTTTCTACAAAATTGAAATAGGGCTATTAAAATTTGGTCACATGTGTGATGCAAAATTTATTTGTTTTTGACCCTGTATAAGGTAACTTCATAAAATAACTATTTTTGAAAATGTAGCTTGTGTCAAAAAGTAATACACAATAATATTAATACAGACAACTACACATCGTCACAAGTAAAGTCTGCATTAAGTGGAAAATAAATGTTCGTTTAACTTTACGTAAGTTTAACTAGTTTCAATGATTTAATTTAAAATCCCTTTATTAAAATTTGTTATGGAACTATGTTATAAAAAGTAAAAATAGTCTTATATTATTTAATTTCAGTTTCCAAAAAATTAACTAGTTTTGTACCTTACGATGATGCACCAAACACAAGTTGGCCGCAAAACAAATGATAAAAAAGATCATTGCTTTATTAATGACAGTCAAATCACTGGTATATAAAGCGGTTTCAATTTTTATTGGTTAAAGAGTTGTGGCTCGTTGCAGATATATTTTCTAGTTTAGTGTGTTGGTAGTTCTTGTAGTATGCAATTATCTATCGATTCTCGTGAGAGGACCAAAAAGAAGTTGCAACTCAAATCTGAGTCTTCAATCTTACAAAGCTCTCTAATCTAGAATTACTAGCTACTACTGAGTTTCCAGTATTATTGAAAGAACTCCTATTAGGTACCTAGATATGTACATATATACACATGTTCTTCTAGAATAATTGAGCTTTCACTGCATATCATCTAAATTCCGTAATATACATTTGCAAAAATGGAGAGTTTGCTTGACGGCAAAAATTTCTAAGCCTAACCCCTTTAGATTTTTGCCTGTGCGGATGGTTGAAAGGAAAAGTCTATAAACAAAAACCAAATAAAGACGGGATACAAATTTATCGTTTGCGTGTCAAATGGTGCTGTTTGAAACGACTTTGTGAAGTTGTCGAGAGTATTCGAAAGAGCATTGAGGTTTTTGATAGCATTTATGAAAAACAACTTTGAACTTAATTAAATGTCTTTGTTTTGGATTTTCTGTGAGTATTTTGTTGCGCTACACATATAGAATTAGTCAGCACTATGCAAGTTGGCTATATCTCCTGAAACATCTTGCGTAAACGTTATTTCATACACGTTAAGTTTTTTTACACATAATATATGTAAATTCCCAATTCCTTTACGTCTTTATTTTCCAAGAACTGTACTGATGGGACTAGCGCCATTTTTATTAAATATTCACAATGTGTAATATACTAAGCGCTCATAGTTACTTAAATTTATTGTTTTCTAATTCTATTTATATCTAAATTTACTATCGAATACGTGACAAAACATTAAAACACAACAACTGTTTGTAGTCAGCAGTATAAATTTTATTACAACCGCAATATTTTACACACGTATATTTCGCCAGTATAGGCATCTATGTATTTTCTCGCTAATAAGTATACATATTAACATAAAAAGCGTGCCAACAACAACTGCATAAACAACATCGTGCATCAGACAGACAATATTTTGACCTTGCGATTTTCTTTCACGTGTTCCAGGTCACAAAATGCACCTTCCACAAATACGGACCATCTGGAAGCATTCAGTCCCACGACGCTATGTGTGTCATGGCCCTCAACATCATAAACGAGAAGATCTACGTATTTCTTTGGTTCTGGCTCTTGCTTCTACTATTGTGTTCAGGTCTAGCTTTGCTCTATAGATATGTTAGCCTGTTACTGCACGGAAGGAGCAAACTGTTCAACGATCTTGTCTTTTCGCTGTGGAAACCCGCTAAATTAAGTCCGTGGATGTATTTTACCGTAACGAAGCATATGAATTATACGGAATGGCTGTTTTTGAATTACTTGTCGCATAATATGGATGCAATATCGTTTAGGGAATTATTTATAATCCTATCTGGCGACAACGAAGTAACAAAAGGCGATAGTGGTTACGAAAAAGGACAGACGTTACCATTACCATTGCAACCTTACGAGAAAGATGCTTTGTTAGAAAAGAATGAGAAAGGTGATTAACAAGACTGATTACTTTAGTAAATAAGAGTATAATAAGATGCTGTAAATATTTATTCCTATGTATCGTGTCATTTATAGTGATATTTATTTTCGTTTTCTCATTACGTATGATTCTCCTAAAGATCTTATTTTTGTATGTTTAGATTATGTATGTATATTATTAAAAGAAAATTAAATTACATGCAATTGGTTTGTTTTATTGGAGATTCCTAAAAGATTGAAGAAACACAACATTGAATTATTAATTGAAGAAGGATAGAAACGATCAACTACTATAAATCCATCCCTTAAGACTATCTGGTTTTTCGACCAGTGCTTATGCTTTTTTAATTTGACTTCGAGTTTAATCACAATTAGTTGCTCATAAAATTTCTTAATTACATCTACAAGGTAGATGGATTTGTAGAAGAACGGGATCTGTAGCAGGCCATTTGGTTGTCTCTTCTCAATAAGTTGAAGTTTCTGGAGATTTTCTGGTCAGATTTGTATTTACAATATGAAATTGAGCTTATTTTGTGCGTTCAGTTTGGAATCTCTTAATTTCCGGAATCTATATGGTAAGTTCTGAAAAACTGCAAGTCTATGGTTATGCAGGATGTCTCGGCAATAAAAAGGCAGACATAAATATACCACAATAACGAAGAAATTAAAAATTTCTAAATTTATTAATTTTCGTACGAAATTTTTATATTAGAAAATTATATTGCGGACCTGACTGAATGTATTCGTCGAGACACTAAAGAATGCAGTGCAAACAATTTATAACTGTATGTATGTAAGTTCGTATTCATAAACCGATAGCCAAACTATTGATAAGGCGCTTCGGTAACTGTAGTAGCTCAACTAATATCAATAACGAAACCAAGTCATCGATTGCTTTCTACAAAGCTGGCTAACTTTTTCGGTGGCAGTGAAAGAGCACAACATGGTACTTTTTCCAAACAATAAAAGTTATTGCCCTTAAAATTGTAGTTTATGTTAATATTTGTGGCCTTTATTACAGTAAATCACACTATTTGCTTATTTTTTATCTAGCTATGTTAAAAATTAAACAAAAATTTATCTTGTAATTAATTTTCACAGCTGCTGGAGAAAAATCAATTAATGATTTGATCTTTTTTATGGAGTATTGTCAGTAGTTACTTTTTAGTAATCTCGTACAGACACGTGCAATTTTCTTTTCATAAAACTAAAATGGTAGTCCTGAAAAGGACTAATTGTTGAGGTGAAACAGGTGAAGATTTATAGTATATGTTCGATGTGTCATGCACATGCAGTCTTCACTCGTTTTGTACCGCGCTCGTCCAGGGATGGCTTAAGACCAATTGATTTTTTTTTCTGCAGTTTGCGTACGAATAGAGACTTCATATTTTTGACTTACTATCCTTGCCATTCCAGCTTGCGATTGCTGCTATTGCGTCTTTTTATTGCTGGGACACCCTGTATAATGGAGTATGGACTATCTCTTAGTAGCATGGAACCGGAATAGGTAAATATATCTTTTAATTAATGGAATACAATTAATGGAATCTCCAAATACTGTAAGCTTCTCAAATGTCTACAAAGGATCATTATAGAATGCCTTGCTGGTCGTAAGTCAATGTGGAGATTTTTCTTGATTCATTTGTTCTTACCCTTTTTTATTTTTCCAATTAATCTACGTCGATGATTTCTCGTGCGCTCTAAAATCTATGTCAAACGCGTTACCATCGATTTCACTGTATTCGCCTTCTTTAAAGCTGAATCACCAGTACAAATCTATTATGTTTCGTTGTCAGACCAGTATACTCACGCTACATTAATGCTTGTGTGTCGACGCCGACACTCTTCAGCAATTACAACATTCGTGGAATCGGCCAATTATGTGTTGCTGTTTGTAAAAAGAGAAATACAAGAGTGTTATTAGAATTTATGGATTTATTGATGGATATTTATATATTTATATTAGTTACGGCAATTTTTCTTCTTGGGAGTCACTTCTCGAACAAAACGCCTTGTTGGTGGATGTAATGTTTTTCTTCAAGTTGTTTTGATGCCGTGATAATCACTCCACTAGATACTGTAGGCTTATCTTCGTCTATATGTTTACAGTAGACACGTCTGTTTCTATACATCCCCTCCTGAGCTCCAAAGTTTCGTCATTTTACAAGGATATTGTTTACTATTTGATCAGTTTTACTCTATAAAATGCTCTTTTTTGTCAATGTTGTGCTTTGAATTTTGCTGGTTTTTCCATTTTTTTCACATACCACTTTATAATTTTTCATGCAATGTTGCATATAAGGAAACAAATTCTTTGGTAATTCGTTAGTTTTTTACTCAGGTCTAAGAGGACCACGTAGATTTCTGCTGGCAGTGAAGTTAAAATATCATCAAGACTACAGATTTTCTTTGTTTTTCCACATATTGTGCCCAATTTTCTGGAAAATACGTTCCAAACATTTAATCATTGTTTCATCATGAATGGATGGGGAATGTGGTATTTCTCTATTGCTTAATTTGTTTTTGTCGTTTTGTTGTTTCTTGTATTTATTATAGTATTGCAATTAAATCACGCCATCAGTACTAAGCTATTAATTTATAACCTTTAGTTGACAGCAAAACAAAACTGTTGTACGTTAAACTATTGCGTTTGCTTTGGTCTCAACATACACACTCATTCATTGCAGTGCTGCTAATAAAGTCTGAATTTCCAATGATCAATCATTAAAGTTTGGCAATTTTTAACAAATTGGAACTGTTCTCCACGTAACAGCCAGAACATTAAGCACAAGTAAATAGTGTAAGTAGATACCAAACTGGTACGATTTATATAAAAGTTCGAAAAGAATTAGATTAGAATCATCTGGGTTGTAAACAAGTAGGCCGAGTTGAGGCACATCTCTCAGAATTTTATTTTACTACTTCAAGTTAAGAGCGCAGATCCTTTGCTTATTATTGTTTTAAAAATAAGTTCTGGACACACGAAAATTTGAGAAGAATGTAGAAGCAAGTTTCAGAATCAGTGAGGTGTAAGATTTCCTTAATTCATTAAAGATTTAATACTTCAGAGTTACTTAGCAGAGGAATGCTAGATTTTTGATCATTAACAAGGTAGGTAAGAAGCAACAATTTAATATGTCTGCAGAATTAATAATTTATAACAATGACGGGGACCATTGCTTTTACTAAAGTTATAAACAAAGAATGAAGAAATTACATTTTATGTATTTACTTCAAAAAAATTTCTATAGAACTAAACAGATTCTCTTTGATAGGGTCTCTGGGCTATCTTCCTGTGTTGGTACGTGGAAAGTATAAGAAAATGACCACCAATAATGGCATCGAAGCAAAAAATATTGTAACAGCAGTATTTGTTGATTGTTGAATTAATTTATTAAATTCAAACCATTTCGACATTATTTGCTGATATAATTTCATGTTCAGGTGATATCATTTTATTTTTGCAAGAGAGCTTGTCTGTCAGAGTGATTAGGCTTGGATATAGATCTACTACAGCATAAGGAAATAAGTTGGATTATAGGTCACCTGAAGTAATAAAATTTACGGCAAATTCCACTCTAACTAAAACAAATTACAGCAAAAAGCTGAATAGCAAAATAATAAGAGCGATATAGTTGGAGTTTTCTTTTTGATTTTATTAATATTTAAATATAAATGACATCTATGTTTTATAAAGTTTATTTTTCTTTGTTTTCACGTCTAAGTTACATATTGTCTATTACAGGTTTTGTCACTTACAGCAAATGACTCATGAACCAGTTGAAAACATTTAGAAAACAAATATTTGAAAATTGCCGGTAAGTTTTACCATAGAAAACGAAAGTTTCTTTATACTATATATACAATTCTCATAGCATCGAAGTGTCAACGTTCACCAAAGATATGCCTTAAAATAAATATGCAGTGTCAATAGTTGCGCGAGGTAGTCAAGTCCTACACGCAGACGATCCATTGGTATCGTCCGGTCAGGTAAACTTCCATATCTACTAAGGAGAAAGGTCGAAAAATGTTTTCAGCACGTCAGGACAGAATTGCACACATCGAAACGTTTCTAGAGAGCGGGACGGACAATCGAAGAACGTGTTCGACCGATTCCTCTGAAGAGACAAGTTCGGTTTGTTTGGACAACAGGTTGAGAGAAAAGATTTTATACTCATCGAGAGGATCGGTGGCTCGATGGTATTTCTCTCCATATCTTAGGACGTTGTGTTAAACCAGTTAGCAACAGCTATGATCGGTCGAATACCCGGCAAGAGACGACAATATTATCTATATGGGGTCTCTCGGCGGGTGCACCTTGACCTTGGCGCGCAATGCTCGAACAAGAAGGATGAAATAAGGAGCTGGAGAAGGATCTAAATAGTCGAATAAAAGAGGAAAGCGAAATTACGTTAGATGATGACCAACTAGCGCATTCTTCTCGTGGACGATGGAACTAAATATCTTTCTGGTAAGTGGTGGCGCTAGTTTACAGGAGGTGATCGAAATTGGCCAAAAATTTTAATTATTCATGATTACAAGAATATCAAGTTTTGCACTTAGATTTCAAGGCAAAACTAAATTGAATATACATATTCTACTTATAATTTTGTTTATGTAGTTGTTGAGTAGTGATAGGATTTTCTAGCTTCAGGATATTCCAAACAATTGGGAATTATAAAAATTAAAAGATCAGAATAAGTGTTTGTTCAAGTTTTTATGTACCTATTGATGAATAAATTGAAATTTGCCTTTATGAAATAAACAGAACTTTTGTCTGCGCTTGTATAGTTGAGCCTTCAGTTTTTCCTGATAAAGACAAATTATAAGTTTCCGTGCTAAAGTGTCTTTCTGATCATTAAGGTAGCTTGCAAGTCGAAAAATTAAAATTTACAGTATCCATACAAAAGCCAAGAGAGAATAAGAATATCAACAATTACAGGTATATTTATAGCCCAAATATCCCAATACCCCAAAATTTATAGAAAATTTATTACCTTTAAAAAAGTATCTTCTATTTGTATTATAACCAAGATGGACATACAAAGAAATAGTTTCCCATTCGCTGCTGGAATAGGTATTGTGATAAGTGGGTAGCGACAATTTCACTTTTGTCTAATATAGTTCTTTTACAAGACATGACCCGAACGGTACTTTACTTTCACTTTGTCGTGTCCATAGCTTAGATTTGTTTAGCCCAGTACGGACGGCATCTTCAGCATTTTCTTTGGAAATCGATAAGTCATCAAGGGTGGAGGCACTCGGGCATAGTCTGCGCAACAAAAGATGTTCCATTTCTTGAAATTCGTCATAGTCACATAGAGCGTCTGAGAAATCGGTTTGCCTCCATCTTACTTTGACTTTAACTGGAGTAGGTAATTCCTGTTCTGATTGGATTGAGGGCGTTGCAGGTAGTCCACTCAATATCATATCCCTCTGGGTTGCTCTGGGAAAGTGGGTATTCATCAGGTTCGTTTATCAGGCTCGTTTATAGACTTCAGGAAACTTTTCCGCGAACGTAATCTGTTGTCTAGTGTTCTTCTTCGTAGAGTGGGTAACGCACGTCGAAAGTCTGTTTGAATTTCTCTGTGGAGCATGAAGGAGAGTTTCTCTTAAACAGTCAGTTATTATGCAGCACGTTTGATTTAGAGTGCTGTCACCCGTTTTTGGCATGACGTCATCTATTCTACACAGGAAAAGCGTATTCTCCTGTAAAGAGACACTGGCTTCTGCAGTTCTTTGAAGAACTAAAAGGTTTGCTTCATGTACCACCTGTTTACTTCCTCTGTTTGCTTTGCTATAATGCAATAGTGCTGGTATGTGAAGGATCTGTCCAGGACAACTCCAAGAGATTTTGGTTTTTAAGTGTGTTCCAATATGTTTCTCCTCCATGTGATATTCGGGGTTCTCTTATCCTTTTTGTGTGTAGGTAAATAGATCAGAATTGCGGTTTTGGGGCATTGAAAATTTTTGTTTTGAAGGGTTATGGCCCTTTAGCCATCGCAATAAAGAAAATTCTTCCGAAATGTGTATCGGTAAGGCAGCAGAAAAATTAAATAAATTTTTCAAGTAATTTTTCTTACGATTAAATAATGCAAACGTACGTTTGTTCCAGTTCTGCCTGAATAGTGATTGCCTCTACAGTTTTTTTTAAATAATCTATGAAAGCTAGATTTATGGTTGTGGTGGTGAAGAACATCAACGGCATCCTGCAGATATAGCAAAGAACCAATTCATTCAAATGTTGCAGAATTCCATGGTGCTATAACATACAGGGTGTCCGCGATATACAAAGCATGCTTTTAAGGGATAATAGCTACAACGATTTAGAAACAAAAACATATAATACACCTTGGGTCCATCTGTAAGCGTAAACGAGAAAAAAAATTATTTCTCATGTCACAAACTTCGACGCATACTGTACAGCGGCAGCCGATCAGTGCAGGATTTACCCGAGGATTACAGGCGTGTGTTCTTGCAAATGGGCAACACATCGAGCCTTTCCTGTAATATATTTTCTCCTGCCTCTCAAAAAGGTCCTTTTTAGGACTAGCAATTTATCACAAATAAAAGAAAAGAACTAAATTTTGTATATGTAGATATACGGGATTATGGTGAAAATATAACGTATTCTATGTTCAGTATTTCTTACTACCAACAGCTATATTTTATGAAGTTGTTACTCATTCACTGTTCAATCACTGTGATGCTAACCATATTTTGCATATTGACAACATAGTTTCTTTATAGACTCTAGAAGGTTCAGAACCTATATTTATGATTTATAATGGCCCTTATTAAATACAATTGGTCAGGTGACAGTGAGAATTGAAGAAAGCTTCATTTCATCTGTTTTGGTGATATCCTTCCTAGAGCAATTTGCTGCATACATCAGGTAACAGTCTTGTAATAGTCTTTAGCAATTTCTGGAGAAAGGTTTCCGCACGATGTTTAATCAGCCTACAAACTCAGCAGCCCAGAAACTGATACTAGCCCTCGTCTTATTGTGAAATTCTGGTTCATACTGATAGGTTGGTCGATCAGCGTCTTGTTGACATTTGAAGTTAAGCGGTTAAATAATTTCTGAGAACATAATTTTTGCCTATTAAAATTTTTCTAGATAATAATGAAAAATGGAGTTTTAGGTACTTCTTTTAACTTCACATAACTGCCGTGTTTTCACCTTACTCGATGAAACTAAATTTTCTAGTTTGTGTTGTACATTTCCTTAACGAAAATGTTTTCAACCAATGACTTTAGCTACGACTAATGTATACCAATATGATGAAGGGAAAAATTACGGAGAAGCTTGCTATGTATGTACTTACATATATAGCAACACGGAAGACATTTTGCTTACTATTTATATTCAAAAGCGCATATGTTAATTAGTGTGCAATAAAGGTTTTTGCAATCGTAGTCATAAAATTTATTATTGCAGCAGTAAGTAATGCAAAATTAAATGTCATAATTCTCTGAATATACGATTAGTATTCGCTGTTAAATAACTTCTTAGAAGCTCCAATATTATTATTGTTATTCCTATTATTTGTATAAGAGAATATACGTCAATATGAAACTAGACGGACTTTGAATACGCTACAATAATTGGATAAAAACATTTAAGAGTACGTCTGGTAAACAATTAATATTCCTTGTTTTGTCGTGGCATATTTAACCGTAACTTAAATTTAAATGCAGGTTTCCTTAAGTAAAGATAACTTTTCAATTAGATATATGAAAGTTGTTACATGTTAAGTAGGTGAAAATTATTAACACCACATTATGTAAACAAAAAATTATTATAAATTCTTGTACATGTTATAATTTAATTATCAGATTTTCACCGTCTTTGTTGTATATACAACTGTTCTCAATAGGTAGGCGTGATTCTAACGGTATACATAGGTACATACTAATTCATCGTTTTCTGTCAATTGAGTATGAGTCACGACACATGAGAACAATGTCTTTGAAATTATTTTCATTAATTCGAATTCTGAAAACGCTGAGCACTATCTTCGTTGTAGTAATTCTCTGTACGATCGCGTAAATACTTTTCTAAAAAGCACAGTCATATACATAATTTATAAAATTATAATGCAGTAAAAGAAAAAAAAACATATTCAGAAATGAGACGTGACTAGACTGTCTTTACTTATAGCTATTTCTATCCATGCCGCAAAAACAATATAAGTACCTATTATGATTTATTGTCTTTTCGTGGTTGGCTATCCAGTATTGAATATGCGGCGTCATTACACAGAGGATGTGTGAATAGTAATATGCGTATATTTTATATCACATGCGCTACATAATTTGTATCTAGAAGAATACATACAGTTAAGGAAAAAAGTATTAGTACAGCAAGCTCCCCAGATATGATTTTGAAATATCTTTTTGTTAAATACAATTTTATAAGATTATTGTATTGTAATATGTAGTAAATGAAATACACTGCCAGATCATATATACATACATTCACTTAAAGTGCTACAAATGCTACTAAAAAAATTAAAATTAAACCAACCTACAAAATTGCGAGGAAAAAAGTATTCGTACGACATGAAATAGGCTAATCTCCGAATCCTGGCGGTAAATCCTGACTGGATGGATGCAGGCAGATGTTTCAGTAGTATCTGTGGGTTATTATCGTACGGTTATAATACAAACTCTGGAAGTATGGGTAACAAGAAAAAGGAAAAAACTAACGTAACGTAATATCATAAGAAACTTGTATAACAAACAAAAATCTTTAGGGCATATTGTGGTAATTATTAGGAAAAGTTACACAGCTGTTTACCATATTTGTAAAGACACTCAGAAATGCCGAAAATGTCAAAAATGAAAGACATTCTGGTAAACCACGCGCACTGAATCAACGAGACGAAAGGTTTATATTACAGAAGACTAACGAAAATCCTTTTCAAACCTCTCGAAATTTGAGTAGTATGCCGATATGATATGAATCAAATGTTCAGATAGACATATTTGTCAATTATCTGGACAATAAAAACGAGATTATCTAGTCCAAATGCAGTCATACAACCCCATACAATTGCGTTTCCGCCACCGTGTTTTACAGTAGGTTTCAAGTTTGTCTTTCTGCAACGCAGTTTCTTCTTTTCTCCATACTAATTCGCTCTGATCTGATACCCATAGATTGAGTTTTCTGTCATCGGAGAAAATAAGACGTTTCCAGCGATTTATGGGCTTATTAACATATGTACATTCGAGCAAATTCGTGTCTCTTCTCTTTACTTACAGCGCTAACAAATAACTTTCTTCGTGCTATTCGTGTTCGAAAACCTGCTTCATGTAATTTATTTCTTATTGTTTTTTGATTCACACATTTTCCAGTTCTGGCTTGAAGCATATTACTCGAATTTCGAGAAGTTACATCTGAATTTCTGTACAATATAATGAACAATTGTGTAACTTGCCCCAATAATTGCCACAATTTGCCTTAAAAATTTTTGTTCATTGTACAGCTTTATTATGATATTACGCTCTTCGGTAGTTGTTTCCTCTTTCTTGTTACCCATACTTTTATAGTTTGTATTATGACCGTACTATACTGACCCACAGGCACTACTGAAACATCTTCCTGCATTCATGTAGTCAGAATTTACTGGTAGGCTTCGGGGATTTCCCTGTTGCATATCGTACGAATACTTCTTTCCTCACAGTTTTGTAGGCCGGTTTCATTTTTATTTTTTTAGTAGCATTTGTAGCATTGGCAGTGTATTTCATTTACTACATATTACAATACAATAATCTTATAAAATTATTATTTAACAAAAAGATATTTCAAAATCATATCTGGAGAGCTTGATGTACGAATACTTTTTTCTTTAACTGTAGGTATGTATTGAGAAAGATAAGGTAGTAATCATATTCTAGTACCCCTCGATAGTAAAGAAAACATAAGTTCACAAATAATTTTTACCAAGCAACCACAGTTGAGGGAAAATTTAATTGATTCATGTTAAATATACCAAAGAAAAAAGATATTGTCGTAAATTTGTTTAACATACAATTAGCTACCTCGAATCATAGAAATTAGCTTTGGTATTAAAACTGTAAAACGGCTTTTAAGAGAATAAGTTTTGACAAGTCGAAGCTATTGCTTAGGACTACAATCAATATTAAATTACTTTCGATGGAAAACATTACGTTGTTCAGAATGAATGGGCGGATGTTTGACAATAAATTAAAACTTGCTTCTCTGAAAAGCAGTGCTTGTAAAGAGATCCAGAGATAGAAAAGGTTTGCAATACCAGATCTCGTAGTAACTCTACCACAAAACTGAAATCTATCACAAGCCAATTGAAGTGGTTCACTCTGCTTTTTTTTAAATATTTCTATTAGTTTAAATCAATTTTGTTATAAACTTTCAAAACGCAATAGTCTCTAACAATTTTACTAAAAATTGAGATAAAAAAGGCTGTAAAATAACTGTCCAATCAGTTCTTGCACGTATTGTAGCTAAACACCCTCTTACACACCCGTTATGAAGTAGAGTATTGATAAAGTTTTGAGGAATTCGCATTCCATTCGTAAATCATTGTGTAGTTCCTCTAGCGTAGCAGGTTTGTAAAGTTGTTCTTCCAGTATATTCCATACGTGTTCTTGGCAATTAGTGGTATAACATTTTTATAACATTTAGATTTTTTAAGATTTGGTTGAGGAGATGGTCTCGGACTAAAATTATCTAATATCAAATAATATCCAATATTTTACAGCTTTCGGTATTTATGGTTTGAGCTTTCAACATAGCAAGGTCGGTGTTTATAGTAGCATATTATAATCAAGATAACGTCTTCATAGTTTTTGTCATACCAAACCTCGATCCTCTAAATGCAAACTTAAAGAAGTTCCATCATCCAGCAAGTATTTCCATATCAATCTTCTTCGTTGTATTACTGATCGTATTCGGGTTTTCTGGCAATCTGATATCACAAGGGTCTTCAATTTCGTCAAGGCTGGACCAGTGGTTCTTTAGCCTTCCAAACTCAAAAGGAGGCGGCCCCTCTAACCGCAGACATTTGAAAAGAAAATGCGTCGCCGACGCAAAGCGGCCGCCTCTTACAGGAGACTAGATGTCGAGTTCCACAATTCGTCTTGTTAAACCCCTGGGATGAGGCCTGTCAGGGTTTAGCTCCCTCGAGTGCTGGATTAGTGACTTCTCCGACCTGGAGGGTCTGGAGGGGAGGTACTCTCTGAAGGGTACCTCTAGTCAGCGCCGTCGCATACTCGCTGAGGACTGGACCCTGCACCCTGCTCTGTAAGACATTGAGTCTCTTTAGTTGCGATACACTGGCGCTGGACCATGTTAGGGCGCCATAAGTTAGAATAAGTTGGAGAAATATCTTATATATTATGTGCTTGATCTTCAGACCTAGGAAACCTTTCCAGCACAACAGAGGAGCCAAAGTCGCTCGAGGTCGCAGAAACCTCGCCAAAACATAAGAAAAATGATATCTGAACAATATGATATCCCCAGTTATGGAAGCGCATATAGTACTTCTTGGGCTCAGTAATGAAACCTATTTGACCTCAACCTAACTGTTCTATTGGATTCTACCGTATCTGTAGCGTCATGTAATTTAGTTTAAGTACTCTGGAAATTTGTCCAACATTACATAAGATAACTAAATGCAGAACATCGAAAATTCTGGCTTTGAGTTAAAATAATAATGCGTTACAGAAGGTAATCTCTGTAAGTAAATTGCATAAGTTGCTGCATCTGTTATATTTTTCAACAGTTTCAGCTTCTCTGTTAGCCAATCCATGTTGTACCATTCCAAATAACTGTATGGAAATAAATTGACAATTTCAGTAACTGGTATTTGCGCATTGTCAAGGTTCAATTTGCAAAATTGCAAAGACTAGAGAAGCTTATTTAAGTCATAGCGTAGTAACTTCCATGGGTCATCAGTGTAAGTTTAAGCCAAAAAGTATAACATGAGAACTTGAGTTTGACAAGTAGTAGTAGTGTCAGGAAGTATATAAAGTTATTGAGTCAGCAGTGGTAGTCTACGTAATTTAGAATCCCAAGAATACAAAGGCGAACGTTAGAGTTCGAACTCTGCTTAATTAAAGTGGAGCATTATGAGAAAATAACTATGGATGATTGATAAAGTTATTACGGTACAGGCATTTTTACTAAAGAAATTTGAACTATGTAGTATCGAGTAAACGTGTTTTGATTGGTGGCAGTCTAGATTGGAGTTATCAATTGGTCGTTGGCAAAAGAATCCATTTAACATATTGAAAGACATTTCAGCTCAAGTCTTAGAAACAAGGAATGGTTTTGATGTAACAAAATATGTTCAAAATGAGAGGCGTTGCATTTTTCTAGAATTATTTCCTTACAATTCCAAGCCGCTCAAAGATTGAATAAGAATGAAGTTTGTTCTTATTTTCAAGTTTATCTATTACAACATATTTAGCAATTTTTTGTGGAATAAATTTCTTATTTTCACTTTACATATGCAATCAGTTTTAAACGAGAAGAAGACTTTAGAGTTACTATTATAACAACTCTTGTATTAGTCAAAACGCTATTCACAAAATGTCATGCAACAAAGTACGAATAAGCTGCATGTTGTTTAAAACCTTGAAGTCGCACAACGACACCCGTTTTGATTTATAAACTTGCTTTTCTGCGTTCAAGCGCGAAAGATGAGCGACACGATCATTAAAAAATCGGTAAAACTGCAACAATTTGACCACCTAGTAATACTAGAGGAGTATACCCATACGTATAATACACAGATATTCATACGTTCTGTTATAAGTTATAACGAATATGAAAAAGTCAGCTCTCGTACAACAATGCTCCTTTCATGGAAATACCGTGATCACGAGCTGTCTGTTTCAAGTTGCCGCTCGTTGCGTTGGTTCAGTTGCGCTTCTATACGAACGAAGAAGGGTCATCGTTCTACGTTGACCGTACGTACGTATGACCAGTAGTTGAATTCTTATTCAATTTTCAACTAGATACGCGACCACAATGCACACATATGCAGTCTATACATGATGGTAGGACGATAGGTACATACGTGAGCGTTTGTCTTGATCTGTAAAGGCCTACGTATAGCCCTGTTCTCATTAACGAATCAGCATTCTTCTTTTTGTATAGCTTTCTTACAGGGCGACTCATTGGTGTAGTACGTATATGGCAGAGAATCTTTTGTTTAGGTCACGTTGACAAAGTGTGATAGGATAATATCAATACGAATTTTGTTTTAAATCGAGACCATTTTGCAGGACGAGACATTTTTCATCAATTTCAATAGTGTGTGATTTTCTTTTTGGACTAATTTAGTCGGCTGTGTCTTTTTTCAAGTATCTATGTCTAAAGGTCAGTCGTGTGCGTTCCGATTATGGTAGAGCACAAAATCGTTGTAAAATATGAAGAGGGCAGCATGTCCATTTAAATACTATACAATAAACTAGAATCGAGTTCTATTTAGTGAGAATTATCTATTACCTACATAACAGAAGTTTTGATTTAAAGAAAGCCAGAAACATGAATTAACCAAGAAGTAGATATCTGAGGGCATCCTCAACTGTGGCAGTATATTTGTACATTCCTCAAAGCCCTTTAGACGAGATATTAATTTATTTTATTAATAATAATAATAATAATTTATTGTCGTCGTTGAAAGAAACATTAAGCAAACAATGTTTGGCAATTCTGTGGAAGGTAAGTTGATTGACTATATCTTGGGTGTATTAGATATATTTTCTCACAAATGTTTGCATTCCGTTCAGATAGAGAACTTCGTATTGTTCTCGGAGAAGAGTAAGACAACAGTTGTGTTATCTTTCTTACCGGTTTTCTGCATACTAACACGATATAAAAGTCATGTTTCCGTCCGTGGCAATCAGATGCTTTATTAAGTTTAATTTCTTAGCAAAATTACTAAAGTTACACTTCTGTCAAGTTTGTAATTTGCTTTAGTTATTCTTCCATAAATTTGCAATTTTCAAAACGCTAATAAATCTTAAAATACAACTAAAGACAATGTTTAGCTTTACATATTAGTTTATAATATTCTGGTTTTGTTATAATAAGATGTATGTAATGTAAATTTATAAAATATATTGATATTTAATTGCAAACTTGTACTTATGTACAGTGGGTTGATTTAGAATCGATTCAAACTGCCATAAAACTCGATAAAAGTATGCTTTATAGCCATATCCGAATGCAAAGCAGTTGGTCATGGTCAACTATATGCAAATTAAGTACTATTTATAGATGCAATATATTTTTGTATCAAATTGAGTTTCATATGCAGGTACACAATTATGCTTAATGCAGGGGATTATTTATATATTCCTAAATTGAAAATTTTGTAATGTGATCTTATCATGTTTTGAAATAAATAAATATGGTTCAATCGCTATCGCCTACATTTTCACTATACTCGTATGTCTAAGTATTAATGTAATTAAAAATTGTATGAGTAAGGATTTTTGTATAATTTGAGTTTCATAAGCAATTACACAATTATATTTAATGCAAGGGATCATTTATATATTCCTAAATTGAAAATTTTGTAATGCGATCTTATCATGTTTTGAAATAAATAAATATGGTTCAATCGCTATCGTCTACATTTTCACTATACTCGTATGTCTAAGTATTAATGTAATTAAAAATTGTATGAGTAAGGATTTTTGTATAATTTGAGTTTCATATGAAACTACACAATAAAATTGTATTAATTTGTTTTTAGTTTGACTGTCTTTTTGTTTACCTCTCTTATTATTTGAAATAAATTATTATTTATTTACTGTGTGTCAATTAATACTAGAATAAAATCAGGCTTAAAAAAAAAAACAAACTTAAGGTGAACATAGATTCCTGTTTAATAACTGCTTTGATAAATAATTTTCTTATGGTTTTAAAATCAATTTGTACCCTATTATTAAAATCAGCTAAGTTAGGAGAAATATAATAATTATTTTATTTATGTTATTATTGGGTGTTGGCAAACGCTATACTATGCAATAATACAGATATTAAAAGTATCTGAAAAAGAATATATTTCTGTAGCTATTTTAAATGTATGCGTACAAGTTCATAAGCAAATCGCTTTATTACTACAAACATCCAGTTAAATGTAGAAAGTTTTTGTGTGCGCCGTTAGGTCCATGTTGCTTGTCTGGTGAGTCGATTCTAAATCAACCCAGTGTACATATTTATGGTCTTTTACATAAGAATAATTACATACCAGTTGCATTCTAGTGAGGGTGTGAATCGTTTGACATATATATTTCTTTAAATATATAAACAATACAAAGTTCTTTTCACATAAAAATATTTATTTATAAATTATCTCGACATGTATAAATTCCTTTGACATGTAAGTACTTTTATAACTTTATAAATCAATCCTTCCAAAATTGTTTCTAATAATCTTTTTAAATTAGTTCGTTTTAGAATGTTTTATTAATATTAAGGTATTTTTATAGAATCTCCTGAAGATGGCATTTGGCCGAAACATGTCGAGATAATTTATAAGTAAATATTTTTATGTGAGAAGAACTTTGTATTGTTTATATCTTCAAATTGGTTACTCACATTTGATCAATTATGCATGCATATATATTTTTTTGACTAGCTCTGTGAAGTTGGAAATTATGCCATCTTGTGTTATATTGTGCAATAATGGGAAAATTTTGTGCTCTTCCCTTTTTCGAAACATTTGGCTCGAAAAAGTAGTGTCACAACTTTACGTTGCCTATCACCCTTTGGAAATTTGGTAATTTAACTATGCCAACTATTTGTGCTGTTTGTGTTGTAAAAGGACGTGTCCTTGCGTTGTCGAAATATTTGTACGAGAAAGGTGGCGCTGTCTTAAACTGGCTACCCACTTTGAAACTTCAAACTTTGGTTACGACAAGGTTTGGTGCTGCAAACAAAAAAAAAAAGGTTCTCTTTATGTTCTCGCGATATTAGCAATAAAAAGAATGGTGGAGTCTTACGTTGACTACCTCATTTTTCAAATTTCAAACTTTGACTACGACTACGTCAGCGTTTTGTACTGTTGCACTCAAGTGATGGTGTGACTGTTTTCATATATTTCCTTTACTGGCTCCTTGAAATGAGAAACAACACTTTCCAATTTCCAACTTTAATTAAAATTAAGTTTTTCGTTATGTTTTTTTACGTTGGTAGGTACCGCACTTTTCAAATTCGATAATTTGGCAAGACCAACGGTTTGTGCTTCTTTGTCCTAAAAAGAAATTATTATGCTGTGGCCTTTGTGTTTTTGAGATATTTTCATTAAAAAATAGTGTTTTGTGTGGTCTGTTAACACATTTTCTAAGTTTCATATTTTGACTATAGTGACTTGCTGTTCTGAACTGCAGGGGAAAAATTGGTGTTCTTTGGGTAAAAAAGTGGCAACGTGTGAAGTTCGCTACCACACTTTCGAAATTTTAAGTTGTGTTTAGGATAGCGTTTTGTGCTCATTTTGTAATGTTTTGTCTCCCGACGAGGAAAGGAGTGATGCTCTATGATGCTGTGGCATCATAGAAGAGCAGAAAACATTGGCATAGTCAAAGTTTGAGTTGAAAGTTGAGTTTCCATATTTCTTTCGACTAGTACGATAAATGGCATACATGAACACCGTTTCGCGGCGGATTGAATAGAATATTTTCATAAGCAATTTAAATACTAATTACTTGTTTAACGCGCATACATTGTAATTGCTATAATAAGAAACCGTATTACGTAATTAGTAATTTTCATATTGAAGCTATAAAATACAATTCTACATAAGCTATAGCCATTCACACCTGATCATTTCACAATACAAAACAATATTTCGTCATATCCCGTTTCACAAATCTTCTGTATATACATAGCTACGTCACACTCTACAGGAACTAAACTATCCTCCTCGGTACGGTGCCTGTATTCCTAGAAGGGTGCAATTGTTCTAAAAGGGTGTCTTTATTATTATTACAGACGGAAGGCGCATACAAGCAGATGCCAGCCCTAAACTCCGATTTATTCTAGGGCGTTCTATAGTCGACCAGATGTGTTATTGACATTAAATCATTACAGAAACATCAAAAAACAAATTGTAGAATTAGATGGTAATATACCTACCGCAACATACGTAGTCTTGGACAGCTGTGTCGGGGCTTTCTAAAATCGAAAGCCCGTTTTTGTTTAGCTATGAAAGTTTTAGTGCTGGTTTTAATGTTTGATGAGAAATACGGCAAAAATTCAGGTGCATTTCGTTAGAAAAACTATTCATGCGCTGTTGGCTGTGTAAACTTGTTTTTACTTGGAATTCGTGCAAGCTTAAAATGACCAATAAAATTAACCAAGTTGTGAAACTTAATGCAGAAACAATTAATACCTTTTGTGTTTCACTGGATATTGAAACGGTGACAGACCTTCGGAAATAATTTCTATTCGTAAAATTGAAATACCAAAGTAAAGTGTTTTTTTAACTTTTTCTGAAGTAAGAATTTTCTAGCTCTTTTAGTATTTAATATGATTTTTATAACCTTTAAATTGAGAAATTAGATCCAAACGATTTAGGTCATTTATTACGGTTATTATTTACAGTAACACTGCATTTACTTTTTTCGTAATTAAAGAGAAAATAGTAATTAAACATTTCAATTTTATTAGCGTACGATAAGAACCGGCTATATTTAAAGCGAATATTACACATTTTAAACAATGAATCAAATACACAATGGCAGCTAAATTAATGTATTTTAAAACTCAGGTGTGCAGAAACATGTGTGCGCATTTCTGTTAGTAATGATTGTGAAACGTGTAATCTATTTTGTTAAGACAGAAACCTTGAATTTAAGTCATTCAACTGATACAATACATATTGCTATTTAGTAGTCTACATTGTGAATTTAAAGTCGTAAATACGGCTAGTATGTTAAACATAGTATTGACGGAAGTATTGTAATATATAATATTTGAACTCAAAAAAGTAGTATGTTGTCCATATAAAGCACTAAAGCAAATATGTCTCACTATTGTGGTTATGAAGTGCAGAGATACAGTTTGGAAATAGATCAAAGGAAAAGTCGAGTTTTTATTGAAAAGTTTTTCCAAACCATTGGACACTTTTGTGTTAGGGAATTAATCAACTTTCAAACACTGTTATACAATCATATATTCAAATTTTTAGCATCATACTCGTTTTAACTAAAATAGGTTTTAACTGTGCTAATCTAATAATAATGATCGTACCACAACCGTCAATTAATGTTGTGGATACTACATTATCCCCGTTTATTACTAATTTGTTCGTGAATAATTCAGAAACTAGCGTGAAGCAAGATGACGAATATTTTCTTGACGTTTGTCTTAGACATGCCGATGATTGTCGTGGTGTTTGATATTACAGAAACTAGTATCTTCGCAAAATTGTACTTAAGGATCGACCCTATTAAATTTAGAGTAAAGCAAGAAGTGTGAAAGTTGAACACAACAGATTAGTAATTGATATCGAAGGCTTCCACGGCCCGAGTCTCTATAATGAGGGTTTCCGGGTGTTGACCGTGTCATGGTTAGTAAAATATATACAGTACAACATAAAAAATAAAATGCACAAGATATACAATAAACTCGACCTTTCGCCACTAATGTAAGTGGCTTCTTCAGCCAAAGGGGGTTAACTGGGTGGGTACCAGAAGGTCACGGTAACTCGACGTGTCAACCACGCTAGAGGCGAAAACCTTCTGGTAGGTAAGGGGCGCCTCTAGCGTGGTTGACACGTCGAGTTACTGTGACCTTCTGGTACCCACCCAGTTAACCCCTTTTGCTCCTGAAGAAGCCACTTACATTAGTGGCGAAACGTCGAGTTTATTGTATATCTTGTGCATTTTATTTTTTATTTTGTACTGTATATATTTTACTAACCATGACACCGTCAACACCCGGAAACCCTCATTATAGAGATTAGAAATTGATATTTACAAAAATATATGTATATGGTTTCTTTTCTACGAATATCAAATATATACGTTCAAATTAGTTAGATATTAGGGAATGTTAGATTAGATATTTCACAAGTTTAGTCTGTGGTAAGAAATTTTAGTTTTAGCTCATAATGAAACGGCAGATCTGTGGTTATTAACAACAGACCTTGTTTGTTACACAACTAACAATAGTAACATTTCTGATCTTTTCTAATAATAATAATAATAATTCATGCCTTAACATCACCCAACAGCTTGCGACAATTACCGGGGGCATCGGCTGGCCATGAGTTATTATTAGGCCTGCGTCTGTAGACCGACTTAAGATGTTATCTTTCCGCATTTGCCGTGGAATTTGGGAAACTACAGAAAACCAAATTGTTTTACGCCAACTACTTCAATTATGTAATAGTGTTCTTTTGTTTTCTTTTTTGCTGTATTTGGCTACAATTACTACTGCACAGATTTCTCCTGGCAATAATTGATATTTTGGCCATTGCTGATATTTACGTAAACTTGTAGCGATTCTATTTTTTTTTATGAAACAACCATATCTGTTTGACGATTTCTTGGCTAATCATAGAAGTATATCCGCTGATGTGTGTTCCAGAAGTACGACGTAACAAACTTGTACTTTGCTAATGGAGCACACACAATTTTATTTAAATTTTACATTGTAAGTAAAAAAATATATCTAACCATTATGGAAAATTTCTCCTAAACTAATATGTTTGCTTGACACATTTTCTTCTAAAGTACGACGTACTACCAAATTAAAGAATTTTCTAAGGGGGTATTCAAATGATCATATCGATCTTATTCGACATGTATTCGAAAAGGAGTATGCTGTATTTTATAAGTTTATCATACAGTAAATTTTATTTTATTTTATAAATTCTAAGGGTCTGTTTTTAAACCCATTAGTTTTCAAGTTATTTCAAACTTTTTGCCCCAACGCATTAAGATTTAACTTTTGTAAAATAGAAGATACAAAAAAATACAAAATAATATTTGAAATTCTAGCAGATATTTAAAAAACGGCCAACGTTTTGCATGAATACAAACGAATTTTGCATTAAGAGCGACGCTTTTTGTTTTGAACATTACTCGAATAGGAGTGAAGTTGGCTTCGCAATTCTGTCACATATGGAAACGTCAGTCTATGCCATTTAATCATGGAGAGATACACACTTCAACAATGTTTACAAATTAATCAACTTTTTTATCTAAGTTCACGTTCTATCGCGAGTACGCGTGTGCTTACACCAATTTCCGATCGACGAAATCGTTCAACGAGACTATTAAACGTTTGGTGCAGAAATTCGAAATAGTGTGAGCAGTCAAGGAAGTCGATTCCACGCTGCTCGCAGGCGTTGAACATCAGTGTGATCAGTTTGTGGCGAATTTTGCGGAAGGATCTCCGCCCGCATAAGATTACTTTGACTCAAGAATTGAAGCCAGCTGACCATTTTAAGCGTCGCATATTCGATAATTGGGCTCTGGGGCAGACGCATGCTAACGACGCCGACGTCTTTCACAAGAAAATCATGTTTTTGGATGAATCTCATTTCTGGCTCGACGGTTTTGTCAACAAGCAATATTGTCGCATTTGGACGAGAGAGTAGCCTGAAGTGATGTACGGGATATAGCTTTATCTGAAAAAATTAACTGTTTGGTGCACTTTTCATAGCCGCTGGCGCCATCGGTCCATTTTTCTTTTTTGATGAAAAAGGCACGCCAACAACCGTCGACGGCAATCGCTACAGGGCCATGATATCGGAGTGTTTTTGGAACCAATTTGACGCTATGAACTTGGACGATATGTGGTTCCAATAGGACGGCGCAACTTGCCTTGCAGCATATAACATTGATCAAGACCAAAAGAACGAGTTATCTCAAGCAACGGTGCTCGTGAATGGCCGCCTCGGTCGTGGGATTTAACCCTTTTAAACTTTTTTCTTTAGGGTTATGTTAAATTACTGGTTTATGCCATCAAGACAACAACGTTAGAAGAGCTGCAGGCCAACATCGAATGCGAAATTCGTGGAATATCGGATTCCATAAATAATGGCATCGGTTTTATTTCATTTGAAATAAAAATTATTTCCATAACTAACCCACAAGCCTTTTAACTGAAAAAGACAAAATGCGTCGCTCTTAATGAAAATCACTTTATAAGCTTCTTCCGATTTTCTCTACTATCTCTCAAATGTGCCTCTAATTCCTCAGCTTTATTCTTCTTCGGGAGGTAAGGTATAAATTATATTTTTTACATGAAACTATAGAAAGAAGGAGTCAGTCTTGGAGATCTGGGTAGCCAAACATTTGACCCCATTCTGGCCCTATCCACTTGTGTGATAGTTTGCAAAAAATTGAAACTGTGCAGAAGCACTACTGCAACTGTTTCCAGGTGTGATTAGTTGCGCTCTCCATTTCGCATTTAAATGTTTTACTTCTCTTACACTGTAAAAGTTTTACCTCCTACTGCAGCAGGATGCGGTAAAAATTACAATCAAAGAGTGTCTGCTCATAAACTCAACCAATTTTTTTCTGTTTATTTTGTATTAGGTGGGTCAGAATACGTAAACAAGCTTATCCATACAAGACAAATAAAATATTGTATTTACAAGCGAAGGTTTGTACTCTTTTTGGACGTCATAGGAAGCTGCACGTTTTTACCTGTTTAGGCACTGAAAAACACCGTTTTCGTGTTACATAAGACGTATGTACATACCACTATCATAACACACAAGGTTAGCTTCCACATTAATGTAATACCATGAAATCATTTAAAAAATGACTTAAGTATGCTTTGGATAGAAATTCACATTTGGCAGCACTGATTATAAAATACTGCTGTCAGAACAACACTGACAGTTGTTTGATATTATCAAAAGGAGATTAATTTTATGTAGACATCAAAAACATAATTGAATTTTTAAGAAAATCAAACTAGAAAGGATATTTATTCAAAGACTGAAAATTACAATAAGTGCTCAAAATGCGATCCTGCAGCTTCTATACAGCAATTAACTCTACGCGTCATATTTGCAAATGCACTTTGGAGCATTAAAGGAGTGATTGAGTTGCACATATTGGTAATTGCATTCATAAGTTTCTCTAACGTATGAACTGGGTTGTTAAATACTGCATTTTTCAGATATGGGAAAATGAAATAATCCATAATGGTTAAATCTGGAAATCTTGCAGGAAAATTTACAATTCTATTATCAAAAAATTGACTCAAATATGCTATCGTTTCATGAGAAGTGTGTGCGGTCGCATTATCCTGCTGGAAATACCCGTGCAAAAGTTCGTCATCATGCAGCTGTTCGATAAAAGGTTGTAACAAATTATTTCGATAACGTTCTGCGTTTATTGTAGCTTGAAAAAATATAGGACCAACAATGCGTCTCCGTGATATTGCCACCCATATCCCAACCTTTTGAGAGTGCAAACGAGTTTGAATAAACTCATTAGGGTTAATGGTAGCCCATATCCGCATATTTTGTTTAATAAGATACCCACAGATAGGTGAAACCACGCTTCATCTGAGAAAAAGGACCTATCCAGAATATCGTCATTAAAATTATTTAAAAACCGTTGACAGTAGGTAATTCGGGAACCAGAATCTCGAGGAAGGAGTTGATGCACTGCAGTTATTTTGTAGGGAAACATGTGCAAATCTTTTTTAAGAATTTTCCAGCAAGTACCATAGGATAATTCAACTTTCTGTGCAAGTCTCAGAATAGGTTTTCTAGGAGACTGTTGCATGTGCTGTTCAACATCTTGGATAACCTCTGCTGTTCGTTTGGTTGGTGGACCGCTACCTGGTTTTCGGGATACACTACCCGTTTCTCTAAACGTACGAATAACCTTCTGTATTTTAGTCAATAGTGTATGGCAGTCTGCTGGAAAATATGGATATCTATCACGAAACTCTTGGATACACGAAGGAATAGAATACGACCACTGTCCATCATTAATGACTCCATTCCTAAAATAACTCTCCACAATAAAAACTTTATGTTCCTGTTCGAACATTATTTATGGAACGCACAAAAGGACAATCAGAAATATCTTAAATAGATTTATAGATCTGTCAAATTAAGTGACATATATTCTACTGTAATTCTTTAATTAACTTAAAGTCAGTGCTACCAAATGTGAATTTCTATCCAAGGCATACTTAAGTCATTTTTTAAATGATTGGTATATACATTTATATAATAGAATATTTTCTACGTTTTGTCTTTAAAGCTTGTATGTATGTATATAATATTGTGAGATTTCCAAACTGCTCTACATATGTAAGTCATTTAGTACAAATATTGTGTGGTAAAGGAGCTTTAACCAATTCTTAGATTCAACCTGTATTATAGGAAGGATGCTATACTGGAACTTTGTTTAATTTTTTAGCCCTGTCAGTGTGAAATAGTGTTGTATAAACACAATATATGTGGATATTTGTAGTGATTTTGAATTGAAGGTTATTGCTGTTAGTTTTGGTCTGGTTATTTACTCATGTGAAAAGAAAAAACACTATACAGTAGAACACAATGGTCATTCCTTCTTGGACAGGAAAATGTCAAATATGTCGCATAGTGTAATTTTAAAAATGTTTTATCTACGTTAGCTACAGATCAAATTTATCTTAACCAAGAATTTTTTCAAACTTATGGAAAATGTTTCTGATTTTATTTAGTGAAAATGAAGTTTCCTCAAATTGGTGAGGAAAGAAAGAATACAGTTACTAACTCAAGATGAACTGTTCGAAGACTTATTGATTCCACCAAAGATTTAATCATTTTATAACATCTGATGCCTATATCACAGAACTTCTGCATAATGGGAAAGATCGGATGTCATATTTGAATTTAGGAGAAACAGAATGTACAGGGCGGAGCACAGCAACTTGCTTTAGAGATCAATATCAATATTAAAGTTTATTTTCACGCAGTTTTAAACAATATATCAGACAGATGGCGTATGTTGTTGTCAATACACAGCCTTAATCTAATTCTAAAGCTTCGTTGAACTCGATCGTTGTAGACAATTGATTTTAGTTAGCCCCAGACAAAATAATCGAAGGGGCTAAATCACAAAACCGCGCTGTCCAGTGCATATGGTCTTGCAAGGAAATTAGGTGTTCTAGAAAATATTGCCGCAAAACAATCTTGATGGAACGACACATCTCCTACGTCCATCTCTATGAGTCAGGAAGAGCTCCTCAATTATGTGGACATAACGGTCAGAAGTCACTGAATCAGTGCTTGCTTTTTCGAGCAACAAAATCATGTGGATTAAGTGCCTGCACTACAGCCAATTTATAGGGATAAATCTCAATTCTTCGACAAGCAGGAGAAAACCCAACAGTAGCAGCATGTTTTCGAGCAGACCGCCTAGGCGATCGCAAAACAGACTGCCTTACCAAGTCGTTGTGTTGCGGTGTCCTTCCTGTTCGTAGAAGACCAGGTTTCTTTCCTTTCACAGCATTAGTTTCCCTAAAATTGTTTTTTCCATGAAATAATCGACCACTGACTAGGAACACGCCCATGAGGCACAATCAGAATGCACCTTGCGTAGCGATGATAGAGCGACATGCTTTGCACCTCTTTCCATTCCATGACGCTAACTAACTTAATCAAAGTTAACGACACCCTTTTTCGACTGTGTCTACTCCCCACTTTCCTCGGAGTAACCACTGCTCCAAGGCTCGAAGGCTCCAATTTTCTTTTTTGCAACTTACTCAATTTTTTAATAAGAAAGAACTGCAGTTTAAACAAATTTTTGATAATTCTGTTTGGGCTTTCTGTAGTACTTATGACAAAATCGAATTACCTAATCATTTTTATGCAGATTCATAATATAAGCTATTAAAACAAAAATAATACTGTAAAGCGTACTTACTAATGATAACGCACTCTTTTCCAATATTATTATTATTATTATTTACAATGACTTTACAAATAAGTTGTCTAAAATTAACATTTATGACGTGATCAAACATTAACAATAATTATGTAACTTTAAGTGTATACAAAAATTGCACTTAGAATGAAAATGATATCTAAGATGTGTGTATCTATTCTTGGACTTCATATTTTATTCATTTCGTTTTAATGTGAAAACTCGATAATTATTGCTACGTTAATATGTCAACAAACGATACCTTGAAAATTTGTAGACCATAATTTATTACTACAACTTATATTGGCCTTCTGATGTTATTACATAATTTTGTAACCACAATATCTACTTTTTACAGCGCAAAATATTGGCTATAAATTAAGTATGTATATTTATAGTTGTGTTCTTATACAATTATTGACAAGGAACACATATACAGGGAATAAAATACATATTTTAATTGCGGTCCTAGAAAAGATAACACTTTTGTAAATAATATAATTTGAAAACCATAATAGGTAGAATAGTGCTCTCCCGGTCATTTTTTGTAGAAAATTACATGCTCTACAACAAAGAGCTTATAATTTTTTGCTAGCTTACACCGTTAAGGCTGGGTCTACAAAAAAAGTAACATTTTCATGATATTTTTGCTTTTTTTGTAGATTTTCAACAAAAAACTTTCAAGAGCATTATCGTATCTGTTATGGTCTTCAAGTTATATTATTTACGAAGTCGTGATAACTGCTGATTCTACCTGTGTTTGCCTAGTCTAGCATTGTTCATGCATCCCAGTTAAAATCCATTCCTGTATATGTGTGTATGTTACGCAGCTTTTATATGCAGTATTATTTCTTCTTTACGGCGATTACTTCTTGATTTAGTACTTACTTCTTTAGTACTTGTATATTCCTTTTATGCGTTTCGATTAATAGTAATGTTTTTTTCCTAAAATGGTCATGAATTGCTCCCGCATTAGCAAAACGAAAGAAATCAAGAAATAAGGACGCAAAGAGAACAGTTTCACAATTGCGAAATTCGCCATCTGCGATCTAAGCGACTAAAACCTAGTTAGTAGCACAATTGATTTAATTGAAATACTATTGAACCGTTGAAAAAAAGAGGAAATTAAAAATTTCGTAGGCGGGATTTCATTCATTGAAGTGAATCATTTAATTTAAAAATAACCTACTAACTACAAAAAAAAATGTAATTGGTAGTATAGTATGACTAATTTAGTAGCTATCTGTTGATTCTGGTTACAGCGAGATTTATGTTTTTTCCTAGCAGTTCACGTTTTTCTTCTAAACAATTAAGACAATGAATCGTTCGGTTTTATTCACACGATTGTGCATGATCATATTTTCTAAATAAACGATTTATCAATTAAGATTTCAAGTATAGCAGTTTTGTTATTTTGTGCTTCAGGTATTTTTATATCGTATATAACTTTATAGACCCGATACAAAATTATTATTTATTATTCATTAGACTCTGAAAGGATTGCAAATACGACATTTTCTGAATTGTGTTATTATCTAATAATACTGTATTATTGCTTTTCTAAAATGGTAATATCATAAAGTATAGTAACAGGTACAAGGTTGAATAATTAGTAAGAAATGTAATGATGGAGTAAACCAAGTCTGTTATGGAGTATACAAAATAAGTGATAACAGCAAAGAAGATCTGATATTGACTCTTGATTGACTGGAGTCTAGTTATTATATAGTAGTTGCATTTGTTGCAGTTTGGTTTCTTCTGGCGATTTAAGTATTTATTGTTTATTATGATTATGTATTTTACCACTTATAGTAGATTTGTATATTTGTTTTGTTGGTATAAGTGTACACTGAATTTACCAAACTAGTACACTTCGAAAAAATTGTCGATCATTGTTTCTACATAGAGTAAGACAACAACTTACGATACTTCTCATATTTTTCTTCAACAGGGAAAGTGTTAATTAAAGTGAGCTCAAGTGGTAAAAGATACAGCCAACTGTAATAGTTTTCCTTCAAATTCTATAAATAAGCTAGAAGTGAGTTTAATTATAAAAGAAATTAGAATGAAATTAATGCCCGTTTTTCAGTCTAGGTAAGTAAAAGTTCAACTGAACTCTGAACTTGAACTAGAACCATGAATTCCTTGATTGCGTTTTCAGTTCTTCTGTTGAACTAGTTCACTTAAACTAAAACTGAAGACTAAAATACGATGTTGGTCAACCTGATAGTAAAGAATTTAAGAGATGTGTTGGTGGTAACAGTTGCACAAATGCGAAATCATTCGGAATTCCTAAAGGGCAATAATCTGTTGTACATTCAAATGAAATTTTTATGGTTAGCGGCAACTTTAGGAATTTTCAAATTTAATGTTGAATTTTTTAACAAGAAAACTGTTTTAATATGCACTTTATTTGTAAAGATATTTAATTATACGCCCCTAATTAAAGCATTTATCTAATAATTCGTACCTTTCCTTTGGGTATTGTTAGTTCAGGTATGAGGAATTTCTAATGAACAGATTTTCTTGTTTGTAAAGTGAGATGTATTTGATGTTATACTATGTCTAATAATTATAATTATACATGTGTAACACATTGTTAGTTCTATCGGGGTTCCGTATATTTAATTATAATGTGGGGTAGTTTTACATTCTCTTTTGTCTTGTTGCTATATTTCGTCACCATAGAAAGGGTGAAAAACTTTTCTTGTAACTATTTAATAATATCCTCATCGTCCGAAGATATCACAAAATGCATCTTTGTATGTACAAATCGCTAATACTTGCTGATACATCAGATTGAGGTTATATTTACTTGTCAGTTTTCGGCCCACATTACAGTTCAAGGTTTAAGCTCTATACGTAGTGCGGCTTAAACTTAAACCAATTTCTAATTCGGTTCAGAGTTTAACTGCTACTGAAACACACTTTAAACTCTGAACTTGAACTTAAACTAAAAATTGAAAAAAATTAAAATTATATTGATTTTCTTTATTTACTTTGTTGGTCTTTTGAGTGTTGTGTGAAAAGTTTTTACTTGACGTTTTACTGATCATGGTGTGGGCTTCTTCTAAAGGCTTAAAGTGTGTCGATTAGTATCGAAGACTTGAAATTTGCTTTTGTACGTTCACAGCAACTTTGACCACATATTCATGTTCCAATCTTTATGCTTTTTGGCCCATTCCAATCGTTTCTTATGGTTTTGCGACCATAGTAATGGTTTTCTGGAGCCTCTTTACTGTTGTGCGCGACACCGGATTTGCGCGGCCTTCATTTAACTGTGCACGAATTTCTGGAGCTGTTAGGCGTGTGTTTCATTTAGAAATCAATGTAATTTTTGAATCCTCATTCGGTGTAGTTACTTTGGGTCGTTGCACCATTCCTTGTACTTCCCCATAAGTTAATTTAAATTTGTGTGCTATTATTCGCGAGGAATTGATTTCTCTATGTAGAGTTATGCAGGCACTAGGACCTGTTACTGGACTTAGTTCTCTTCGTTTTGGCATGATATCAGCAGACCTCCTTACTTATTTTGGATCAATGGTGCTTACGGAATAAATTAGACCTTAATGTTTCAAAGTGTCAAGTTCTCTCTTTCACCAGGAAGGAATAATTACAGTCTCTCTTCTTTTTCTTTTTTTTCTCGTTTTCTTTCATGGGGTGACTTTATTTGTACTAATATATAATTAATTTAGGAATTAAACGCTTATTCGCTTTGCTGCTACACAATGTCAATTGTTACTTTATACTTAGCATCTCTTGTATATATTTTTTAGTAGTACGCACAACATTTGAATTATGTTTAGTTTATTCTTTTGCCATGTAATTGGTACATTGTACTGTTTGGCAATAAATAAATAAATAAATAAAATAAATAAATATAACTTTTTTTAATTTTTATTCATAAACGCACGCTTCACGACCTTCTTGTATCATTTCTAAATGTAAACTAATATTTTGTACATGATAGAGGGCGAAATACTATCCTAATTGTATACATGTTCGACAATAGCACCCCCATTAAATGCACAATATAATACAAACCATGTGGTTATAATTTGCTTAAATATTCCAAGAAGAAAAGACAGTTTCCATTTTATTACGGTAAGTGAAACAAAAGAGTGAGTAATTATACCCTTAGACCAGTGATCCCTCATTTGTGGTCGCTAGTGTACGTATGACTGTTTTATGTTACATACACTACATTAAACAAATAGAATTGAACGGTAAGTAGAAGGTATGTAAATAAATGCTGTGTGTAAATGATGTTCTACAAATATCACAATGTAACAGACGATTCTTGCATAGCTGTGGAATGCCAACGTATCTAATTCTTCTCAGCCTTTGGTATTATATTTTATTACAATATACGTTGTTATTTTTAACAGAATTTATGTCTTTAGAATACCAATTAGCTAGCAACGCAATTAAAATGCTGTAAATGTTCATTTTTCTCTTTCCCCTTTAGCATTTACAATAAAACTTCAAGCTAGCTGCATTTAAGTGTATCTAAAGTATTCCCGTGTAGTTGAACATAATGCTCTAGAAGTATCTTCCAAGAATATTAATTCCTTTCACTACAGTGTCGAACTGGTTAGCATATAGCAGACAGGTTTGTTGTGATGCTTTATATAACACTAATTCTCACCAACGCAATGAATCTTAAACTTCGACGTGAATAAAATAAAAATAACATACATCAACGTGTGAATTGTACTATACGTTAAATATAGCTTCTTGGTGAGTACGATGTCCCCTTCTGTGATTGAAGTCAACCACTCAACAAGTAACATACATAATTGAAACAGTCAAATAGGTTAATTATACAATTTATTACAATTGAAATTTATATACATATATCCTTATGCATGTGCGACTATGTTTCTTGGAGCTCGTCTAGTGGAATCGTGTGTAAGGTTCTAACTTACGAAACTACTGCAGACAGACACTAACATCAATAATTTGATTAATACCGCTTGAAAACACTTGGGAATTCGTTCATAACGGTTACAGTCATGCCTTTAGAATCACGTTGATTTTATGATGTAAATGGGTTCGAATGTTTTTAATGACCTTTCAGTCTGATTGATGGTGAGATATAAAATGACAGATGTTTACGAGTAAGTGTGAATGGCATATTTTTCTACCAATGGTACTTGTAATGAATTTCAGTTAGTGTAGGTAGATCAAGAAACAGTTTTTTTCAAGAAGAATGAAAACGTATTTGACCAAAACTTTTGAGTTTAAAAATTTACAATTTACATTATATATGTATTTGTTTGTGGTTGATATATGCTAGTTATTTGTTTTCTAGGTTAATATTACCGCTTTTATATGTATTTCCACAATCAAATTGTTTAAAATTAAAATAAGACGTAGAATTGCAATTTATGGTTCTATGTTTTTAGTTTCGTAATAAATACAAGTTTAACTGATTGTGAGATATTAATAAATAACGATTGGTGTTTATTACCAGGTAATTTCTGTAAAATGATCTCTATAATACAAAAACACACCCCTAAACTATTACTTTCATGCGACACAGCATCCTATGCGATATAAACGATACTCACAGCATTTCTGTTTATTTTCTTTCTAAGAATATATTACCAACAGTGTCATATGCTACTTGAGTTTATGACAAGTTACGTAAACTCCTACTACCCTTCTTTTTTAACGAAATACATAGTTTGTTATTAGATACATGTTTCAGTTGGAACGAACGGCTTGTTTGTTTACGTGAGATGTCAAAAACACCAGAAAACAAAATATGTACCATCTATTAAATTTGTACGCATTGAAGATACGATATATGATTCAAATATATCTAGTATACAGCATAATTTAAAAGAATTTTATTTCGGAAAAAACACGTTGGACAGTAACGGTCATAAATTATCTAGCGAGAAAATTTACTGTTATTATTGCTAGTATACCTTATAATGTATACACATATGCAGATAGGATTTATGTAAATTTTGCGATCAATATTAATAAAATAATATAATTTTCAAGGTTATTTAAAAGAATTTCTACTTCTAACGGTATAAAATTATATTTTGCATAGTTCCAAACAAAATACCAATACAAATATCCACGGCTGTGTAACCGGTGCAAAACCGGATATACACATCCAATTCGCGTGGTTTTTCAGGAAACCTACCTATAAGACTTTCGCCCTTGAATGTATCAACAAACTGCAGGATAATTTTGGTATATGGGGAGGCTTTCTGTGAGAGCATATCTTTTTTTGTAATTTTTGTTTTCGTTTGGCAATATTGCAAAAAATTTATTGGATTTATCTGGCTTTGAGTCAAAATTGTTGAAATAAATAAGATTCATCAGGAACGAAACAATATATTTTGTGTGAAGGTAACACTAACTAAATACAAACAAAATTTAGATTCGAAAAGCCATATCGTCAGGCAAACAGCACACACCTCATTCTCATTACAGTTTTTGGTAACTGCTTCGTTTTCATTGGCCGTGGGTGAACGAAGTAGCTCTTTGTATGTAGTATTGCAAATCATCACGCTCTTGCCATTTGGCTTCATCAGATCATGCCCTTTCTTGTAAGTCTTTGGGTAGTTCCCGTTATAGATTCAAACATAAAATTCTGAGCAAGGCGCTGTAATATCTACTTTTTAAATTAATGCAAACAGATATTGCTGTGCAATAGAACTTCAAACCAAGGATGTAACCGAGTTTGCTGCAAAATGTGGTTTTGTCAGCTTTGGTAGCACACTTGAATCTTAAATGAAGTTTAAACAAGTTTTTATTCAGTTTTGCTCACACTGCTTTATGCAGTTTTGCTCGGCATATAAAAATGGATAGAGCATATCAGAATGACACACTTAACATATAGGTACATGCAATTCTATTGCGTCAAAATTTGGATTTATTCGGTTTTGCACGCAAGCTCCACATATCCTCTTGACAATAAAATCCTAGTGTTTTGTTTCACATTTTATAGTTTTACATGAGTATTGTTTCGTTATGCGTGTCAAAAATTTACTTCAATATTTCAAAGAAAGTCAACCATCGATTATATTTTTATTGTTCTCTTAGTGTACAGGATCAAGATTTTGCACTCCACATTGCCTGCATCAAATGTTCACTCATGGAAAGTAAAGATTGGACACTTTCAATACACTTTTATATGGAAACTGTCCAATCTTTAGTTTCCATGAGTGTACTATTACGGCAATCAAATGGTGGCAAAGAGATTCCGAGCTATACCACTCGTTGTTCGAAGCTAAAGAAGCTATTTCGCTAGCGCTGCGTCACAAATTCAAACAAAGTCAGTTTTAAAATCATGTACTCAAATGTATGTATATTCAGTGTTGAATAGTTCCTTGTTCCTTTCTGGAAATTGCATGAAATGCACAACAAGCGATTTATTGAAGATTTAGAAGCGCTACAGTCTTATAGTTCTCGTTTGAGTTCCTTAGACAAACGAAAACTGAGCGATTTGGTTCAGCAAACTAAAACTTTCGCAACAGCTGTATTCTTAGGGAGGCTACCGCAACCACAGAATTTTCTGGCGCAATGAACCCAATGTTTTTTTGGCTTGACTGCTATACGTAAGTTTGTTATCATTTGAAAATTGTGGCAGTCTTTATAAGTTTACAGTGTGTATTTATAAAATCCTAGTTGAGTTTATGGCTGCGGGTTAGTTGAATATTAAAAATCACTATAGAGTCAAGGAAGAGCACCTACATGGAAGTCTCTGTTACTAAGAAGAAATGTGGAAAACACTTCATTGGTTGAGCCCGATTACATTAGTTTGCTTTCACTTCACAGTTGCATCAAGTTGGGCTTTATGAGTTAGTTTAGTAACTCATAAAGCTAAGTAAAGGAAGTCAGATCTTCAATTAAAAATATTCCAAAAGTGAGTAAGTGAATCCAAAGAAGCTGTTTGTGTAAGACTACAAATTCGAAAACTTCTGAATGGAACACCGTTGTTAAGGTTTCTATAATCTTTCAATGGTGAGTGAATATAACTGGTGTTTTATTAGTCATCAAAAATAACAAATAAAAAATAATTGCACTTGAGAAGATTGCAGTTTACAGTATGTTCTGAACTAATTTAGATATTCTATTGCCATCAGGTCCATATATGTATAATATCGAAGGCTTCCACGGGCCGAGTCTCTATAACAAGGGTTTGCGCTTCAGCGGTCCGTGTTCATTGATCCCGATCGCTGCACAGTTGTATATACGTATACCCCTGCAAAACAGCCTTTGTCTGTCAGAATGTTTTCGCCTCTAGCATCGTTGACACGTTGAGTTACCGTGACCTTCTAACGCCCCTCACCTACCAGAAGGTTTTCGCCTCTAGTGTGGTTTACACGTCAAGCTACCGTGACCTTCCGGTACCCTTCCTAGATATTCTCTTTGCTCCTGAAGAAGCCACTTACATTAGTGGCGAAACGTCGAGTTTTTTTATTTTATATCTTGTGCATTATATTTTTATTTGTACTGTCTATATTTTATTAACCATGACACGGTCAACCCCCGGAAACCCTCATTATAGGTCCATGTATACACACACAGAAAATAATATTGACTTCGAAAATTTTGAATATGGATTTCTCACTTTTTAATTATGTTAATGCTTGCCAATACTTTCTGTAATTTTGTTGTTTATCTAGCAAACGTGGTGTGTTATGGAAAAACTGATGTTTAAGTTTCGTTTCCAGTTTCAGTAAAGTTTACCCTTTTGAATGTGATGATGTGCAGAAGAAAGAAAGATTACAAAAAAATACAATAATCATCATAATAGATTTCACTTCATGTCATTTGGGGGTTGTACAAACTGAACTACTATAAATCATATATTGAACTTGTCCAAATCTCTAAGAGCGTTCTTCAACGATTCAACTATTATTAGACTAGATTAAGACATTCGAATCGAAGTTTAGAAAAACTTGACCAGTTGGGAGATTAAAAACTGTATTAGTACCATTAATATAATAACCTAGGTTGCCAATGGCAGAGTAGACCCATTAGGAAATTAGGGATACATTACGAGATATTGCAAAAGTTAATGACATTTATGATAAGGTATTTTAGAGGAACTCGTTTAACACAAATTACTTAGGAATATGTCGCATTTGCAATAATTAATATATTAATTTGACTAAAAATTTTTGAACGGCAGTGTATACGTGATCAGCGATAAATTCCCTAAACTATCAAACCTTATTTCCACTTTACGAACATAACGCCTCGTATAGAGGCTAGCGAAAGCTGCATGTGGCACGGCGAAATGTAGAGGGGATGGAAAGCAGACCATCTGCATAGCTGCTTGACTGATGCAACAACCTACAGTGGAGGTCGGGCTTGTACCGACTTCTTTTCGAACTCTTGTTTGCAAAGACAAAAGTTGATGTGTTGTATAGCGACGATGGTATACAAAAAAGAGATGTATTATGGCTGGTAATGTGGAGCGCGCGTACGTTTCGTAAAATAGAAATTGGTGACGCTATCTCGAGGATGTATGTCGTTATCAGTGGACAGGAAATTTCATTGTTCGTTAATAAGATACAATTTGGCGGTCATTAATTGTAATTGTAAAAGGAGACTTCGAATAGAATTAATTTTGTGAACTGCCGCTGCATGATCATTTCGATCTATTTCTCAAGTGTAAATAAGATAAGGTGAAATGTTATCGGTCAAGGGGCCAAGTCTTGAAAATACTTACTGATATCATGTTTATTGCATGATTTGAGTCATTATATTAACAAATCTAAACCAAGAAGAGAATTTACATTTAAAGATTAAAAAAAACTTTCTATTGTAGCCTTTACTTAACGTTTTTATTGAAATATTGCATTAACGTCTTATGGCAATAGAATAATTGTGGATAATTTGTGGTTTGATCGTAATTCTATTTCAGTTAGTTTTTGCTGATTCCTTATGCTATTTCCTTGTGCAAAGTATTGACCTAAATCTCATTAATTTGCGGATAATTCGTTATGGTTGCTATAAAACTAATACTTTGAATGAAATAATATCATTTAAAACGGATATTACATAATCGTACCTTGAAATTACTTAAATAATCGATAGGCTGTTAAATAATGCTTATATTGCAACATATTGTAAAGATCTTACAAAATCGATATAATTTTTGTTTTCTAACTGCTGTAAATTCTGTCAATTGGAAAATAATGATTGGGGCTTATATCCTTTTGCAAAGATCATATATCAGAAATTAATCTAATGTGGAGACTAGAATTGCAGGACATACGTGTTTGTTGCTTACGAAGGTGAAGTACAATATTCATTGAAGCTGTTTTGAGTGTATACATATATGTATGTATGTATGTGTTACATACGTATGTATGTAAGTACATCATATCGTTCCAGTTTCAGGAATGTAACGTTTCTTTCTTTTAAATGGAACGCTATAGTTATTTTGCATTTTCAAAAACTGCTTACTTTTACGAGCCTTTTCATATTTATAGAGTTTGTCGGCTCTACATTGGGTATTTCAAAAGTTATGACTATTTTTACTCCCAGATATGGTGTATTGAGAATGTTAGTTCCGGTAAGAAAACAAAATGTACGACCTTTGTCGCACTATTACATGGTTGGGTGGTGGCTACGGCTTTTATTTTCGCTGCTTCGAAAATGAAACAAAAAGAAGATTTATTGCATACAAGGTGAGTCAAAACTCGGGTTATTAACTTTCTTATTAAATATAAATGGAACACTCTATATCTTTTATGACGTTTTGATAGATATTTATTGACTCTTTTTTTTGTTAACTATTCCCTATACCTAATTCTTTGGGTGTAGAAAATATTTCACATTTGAAATAAAAAATTGCTTCCTTTTTCAATTTTATGAATTAACAAGTTACGCACTGTGCAAAAAAAGAAAAAGTATAGATAACAAAATTGTCAGAAGGTTGACCGATAACCTCAATACAGTGTTGCAGTTGAGAACAGTTAGTCGAAAGATCGACTAACAGTTCTGTATTAATACTCTGAAAAAACGAAATTTTGTATTAAAATGGTTATGGATTAATGCAATGTTATGTACCGCAGCCCCATTGTGTAAAAATCTCATTCTTTGACGTACGTTTAGACGTACATTTTCAAATAAGTTCAAATAGACTTTACTATTTACACAAATGTGGTCCAATAACGTAATTTCCCACTATGCCACACCAAACTATCAAAAGACCACCTAGTTTATGTCTTGTGTGATATGCGGATTGTTGGCAGAATAATAATGAAAGTTGTGTTTATTCACGCTTCTATTTTTTTGAAATGTTGCTTTGTCTTAGTCTCTAAGACTAAGCTGTCTCTATCTTAGTCTTCTAAATTTATTTAACAAAACTGATCTGCAAATTTTCCTTGGAAGAAATATCTTCAAGGATACCAGCATTTTGAACCGCTTGCAATGGCTCAGTAGATAATCGAGCTGATAATAAAGCTGCTCTCAAGGCACTTTACGCTGTTCACTTCGATTCCGAAGTAGTATTGGACTGTCAGCGGAAATTCGATTAAAAGGCCTAACTGACAAGTTAGCAGGCTGCATCAAAACTTTTTCGAATTTATTTACCGGCACAAGACGCTGCAAAATCCTCGGTATGCACCCAAGGCAGAAGAGACTTCTCAATTGAGGGAGAAGCAAAATAATTATCTGGTACCGGCAAGACGGAAGACTAGCTATTTTGGATTCGAACAGTTAAATAAACCTAGATTAGGTAAATTAATTCTCTTGAGCTTGCTTGATAGGGTTATAGTAAACTAGGGGTACTGAGATTTGTTGTTGGCCGAAATTTGTGCTACAAAAATGATTAGTGGTATCATAGACTTTCTGAATACAAACCGGAGAGAATTATTTAGTACTGCACGATAAGGTCCAGAGAGACAAATAAAAACTGCTTAGTTTCGACACAAACCTCAACAAGTCCAACATACATATGTCCTTCGCAATTTTTGACATATTTGCACTGATTAATAAGTTGTGGGTTAAATAAGAACCTCCAGTCAGCACAATCTCCTTACCAGGTAGAAGAACATCAAGCGCATTGCGCAATAATTTGAAATCTTACTTTCAAATATTTGTTTGGCACAATTTAAATAGCAACGAAGGGTACATTGACTGGAAACAATTTACCGTTACAATTATCATATAGAAACAATAGATAAAATTATTCTGACATTTACCACTTCATAGTTCGACACATATACCTATTGTTAATACAACAAGCAATATTACACCATATTGGTTAAAGAAGAATACCGTTAGATTGTATGGTAGTGTAATAAGGAGGTGGCAATTCTGCATTGGAACCGGAGTTATTCTACCGAATTTCGATTACGGCAATTATATCGTAAAAAGATAGTAGACAGTAGAAAGTAGTTTTGATTTGACTGGGAGTATTCTGATGTTATTCATTGATAGAACGAGAATCGCAGCACACATCTAGTTTAAATAGATTACTTGCCGTATTTCTTTGATACAGTTGATCTCTAAGTTCGTATTTTTATTTTCCATTATGATAAGTTGAAATAGCTGAGAATTTGCTACTAGTATTTAGCCTACATACATATATTACGTAAGATGCTATCAATGGAAGATTTTGAAGGGTATGAAGCTGTAAGATGATGTATGGGTGACAAGAAATATTCTGAACCAAGCTATTTTAAAATTCGCCTCTTCAACATGTAAATTAGAACACATATCGTAAACAAGTACAATGTTCAAATTTATTTGTCATACAATATCTTATTCATACTCTTCCCTCAGTGTATATTTATATGTATGTATAAATGTGTTATAAACTTAAATTTATTATTAGCTCATTGTCTATAGTTTAATATTATTAGCGTATCTATGCAACAAAACAATGTGATACATTTTACTCTTTTATCGCGCTTAATTAGATATTTATTGAGCATTATACCTATTTTGCATTAATCGACAATCTCTTTAAGTACGCTCCAACACCTGTAACAAGCAGTACAAGCAATTCATCACGCTTAATGTCGAATTTAGTATTGATCTATAGCATAATTTAATCTACGCCTTCATCACGTATAAAGTAACTAACGCTTATTGAAAACCGGTTGTGTAAGAAATGCAAAGTAAAGGAGGTCAATTATTTTGCATATGTCAGATCACGTTCAGTTGAAAGTAACGCTGCAATCAGGTATGACATTTGGGGTTATCCAATCCTTACGGGACAACAATAGCCTACTTATACAACTAATACAAAAAAGAGTGTACTTAACTAATTCGTAAAGCATGTTTTGTTTCTCTGAATATCGCAGAACGAACGGTGCTAGAGTAACAGTCAGCATATTTAAATGTCTGCTTTACATACATTTCGTAGTTACAGTGGTTTGCCATGAACGTTAAACAGATACTTACAAATGTGTCTGTAATTGTTCGTAAAAGTAATCACTCCAATAATAATTAGTACATGTACTATATTTAATTTCATAAACTCTGCATGGTAGATAATATCAAAGTAATAGGTGAAAAAATGGTAATAGCAACAACGAACGTGGTTGGGAGAGGTTATGGAATGTGGATATTTCAAGAACAATACCAATACAACATTTGAAAAGTGCAAGGAACATTTTCTAGTAATGTAATATTAAGTTAAAATAAAAACTAAGTCTTGTAAGGTACGTCTACTTCACGAGAACTCATCCATTCATCCATTGTTTGGATTGTTATTTCGTCGTCAGCGTGTAGAGTCCGATTATTATAAAAAGTACATGTTCATATGTCACGACTAAGACGAGATTGTGCTTACCATTGGCGTCGTAATCAATTTCAAAGAGTGGTATAAAATGCAAACATTGTCGCATAACCTAGAAAAATTAAATAAAAGCACATTAAGATTATTAATTAATTATTGTTTTTCGAAGGTGGTGGTGATGAGTGCAACTACTGCGGCTTCCAAGCTGTACTGCTTGTTGAACTACCACTGTAGTTCTTGCTGTGTATAAGTAGTGGGTGCAAAAATGTGTCATGTAGACCGTGTTACAATATTACCCTAACATAGTAATATTACGTTAATTATTTCGCAACAACGAATGGTACTTGACCGAATAACTGATGTCGGGCCGGCACACCACTAGTGCCCGACCCAGCATTCGGGCCCCGTACCTCTGATTCTTTCACAATCAGTGCTCAACCGATCTTACTCCTTCGGCCACCGAGCTTATTCCTGTATCACTGGTGTGTTTCCGTGTAGCACTGACATCTTGCTTTCCCATTGAAAAAATTACATTTTAAAAATGACTTGAATATGTTACAGCTGTTGGTGGCAATCTTTTCTTTATGTGGACGCCTTAGAGGTCAGTGGTCTGTCATGTACAATGTATGTACATGAGCGAAACTCGATGTCGCAGCTCTTTTATAGAAAAACGACAGACGAAATCTGAAAAGAGGTTCTCAAATGGGATTGAGTAAGGTTTATTTTAAGCG
>ML218775.1:5896-21529 GCA_004785975.1 Popillia japonica
AATAATATGTGCATGTTTCCCCAACCGTAAAGGCTATTAAACAAAATGCACAATTTATTGCTATATTCTATACAGGCCCATTAAACACAAGCGAGCAATTGCTATAAGAATATGACCATAAAAGGGAATAACGTAATTTCGACTTTTAGTTTGATTGATACCTGATGTAGCCGACAATAGTGTCACTGACACAAATTACTAAGCAATTTTATATAATTACATAAGAAGAATTTCACCGAGTATGAGACATCAAATCATTTTATTTCATTCTTATATAAGAAAATAAAATCATACATGTAGGTCATTGCCAATATGTTTATTTAATAATCAATAATAAACCTAACAGAATTTTGCATATTTATGAAGACGATTCCCCAATGAGAACATTATAACAATGGAACAAAAAGAATACCTCTCGAAGATATTAGCCGAATGAAGGTCGAATATCATCATAATTTAAATAATATGTATGTACAACATTTAACAAACACGATGAACTAGCAAGGACAATGAGAGAGCAAAATGAATAAAGATAAATTTAATGGTAGTATGTATTTGCTTTATAAGCCCCGTATATGTAAAAAAATTACTCCAACAGAGACAATATTTGATTATGTTGTCCTTGCCTGAAAAGATTAGAATAAAATGAATTTTACTAGTAAAATATGCAGTGACTTGTTCATAAACAGTGCCATGTACGTATTTATGATAGAATCGTATCAATGTATCAATAACTTTTTTATTGGTAAATTATACTAATTGTGTCAAAAACATCTTACACCAGCTATAGTCAAACAATTGCATCAGTAGTGGTAAAAACAGCTCACCATGAAATTTAACCGTTAAGGTAGGTACATTAACTGGACAACCACATAAACAACGTCAATACAATCATTTTGCAAACAGATATTAACAACAACGACCCAATAATAATATAATATATGCCCTTGATGAACCAATATAAATTCAGGTTATCTACCAGCCATTTAAGGTACTCAACACTTGGCTGCGTTGGTGAGGACATCAAAGTATTTTACTAAGTTCACGTGACTTCTAGCAATCGTTGTTCTAGGTGAGTCTGATTAGGTACAAGTTAATTCAGCCTAGCTTTCACAAGAAGAGACAACTACCGAGACTATAAAAAGAAAATAACAGAGGACTTAAACTCATTGAACATCGCGACTTCCATCAACGGCTCTCAACGATCACTGATTACAGAGCTTCAGTTTCGGCTTACTGCCGTCTTGGACTGTCTTAGTGCTTTAAGTTTTTTATTCTTGTCACGTGGAACCAAAAACTATAGTTTATGTTGTAGTTGCCAACAACTTGTCACTAGAAAATCATGTGTACTTCTGGTACTTTAAATGTTCAGGAATAATATTTTAAGTGGTAATCAAATTACCACAGTCAAACAATTTGAATGCTCCAGCCGGACAATCAGTCGTTAAATTCTGCAATTTTTTAATCAATTCCTGCAATTGGTAATGGCATAGAAGTTCGTGCAGTTTTAATCATTCATGAAGAGCTTCAGTTGGAGTTTTACTCAGCAGGACACAAAATTTTATCGCATGTTTTTGCACCATTCTATTTTTTTTTTTTCTGATGCGTGCATCAAACACAACAGTGATTGCGTCAGTGATTGATTTATAATAAACATCAAAGATGTTGTAAGTAGACCAAGCTATGTGGCCAAGGAACCTTTCCTTCTAACTAATACCAGGAATGCTCCTCTAGAATAATAATAATAATAATAATATTTCTTTATTGTCCAACAGACATACATCCAATTATAGGACAACAATATAAGAAAAAAAAATAATATTGAAACAAAAATTCTATCCAAAATTAACATATATAATACCAGCCAACGTAAATCTAATCAGTGTATTTATAATATTAATACATTAATACATATTATATTTTAATAAACAAAAGACAATAAATTAAATAAGTGTAAACAAAAAAAAAAAAAAAAACTATCCCAAAATATCCGGAAAAAAATCATTGGCATTTCGGCACATCCTCGTAATAGGCGCACGGACTAAGGCATTCGTACGGGCTGTCGAAATAAAAAAGGTATCTGTCGATCTACTGGCTATCCGGGGTACGTTAAAAGATATTTGAGAAAGTAAGTGTGGACAGTCTATTTTATTATTAATTAATTTATACAAAAAAGTAACCGAGTGTTGCTCACGCCTACTTGCCAAGGGTACCACACTAAGCTCGGTCATCAAGTGTTCCAAATTTGCCCCTCTAATAGGATAATTTCCGGTCATTCTAAATGATAAATATTTTAAAAATCTACGCTGTATACGCTCGATGTTTTGGGAATGCGTCACATACATGGGATGCCACACAACACTCGCATACTCCAAGTTAGACACAACAAACGTAAAATATAGCATTTTCATTAAACTAATATCGGTAAACTCCCTACAAGTACGTATAACAAATCCCAACGCCGACGCAGCAGATGTACAAATTGCGTCTATATGCGGAGTAAAAGTCAGTTCTGAATCAAATAAAACTCCCAAATCAGTGATGGTTTAGAATCTAGCATCCTCTCACCCTACAAACAAAATGCTAATGTACCATGGTAATACTATCAACTATCATATCTGTCCATCAACGTCCATCTGTTAATGTCAATGTCGACTTCCCAAAAACTACAGCAAACGAGAGATGATGGTAACCACAATACTGAATAGCAAAAACAATACATAGTAAAATGCAGCACACTGCTGGATACACGAACTATAGGCAGGTATGGGCAAACCACTAACAGCAAAAAAGAATTTGTATAGTGAAAAGTAAGCTGTACCGCCGATATGAAAACAAAGCTCATAATTCTTCACTACACTATCGTAATATCTCTATTCTCGCAAAATGTATCTATATAGTATAGCATTGCCAATTGTTACCGGCAAATACAGAATAAATAGCTCCAAATAGTTATGGATGCCTCTAAAACCTGATTGGCGTTATACATGCAATAGTTAACGTGTTGTAATCTTACTGTCCTCGGAGGTCAATGGAAATTTGATTATATCTAAGAAATAGCACTGCAGTATTGTGATAGTAAAGGAAGCAGGAAGCAATAAGAAAGGGGTGGAAAGATGCCATAGCTAAAGAATTAGAGGCGCATGAAATTATGAGAACTTGGACAGTATCTGACATACCAGAAAATACAAAAATTATTGACGCTAAATGGTTATTTAAATTAAAAGAAAATGGAGTCAGAAAAGCAAGACTAGTAGCTAGAGGCTATCAACTAAAATATGATCTATTTACAAATAACTACGCACCGGTAGCAAGAATATCAACGGTAAGAACAATACTAGCAGGATCTATACAAAAGTCATGAGAGTTAAAGCAATTGAATATTACTACGGCATTCCTAAATGGAGAACTAGACACAGCGATTTACATTAAAGCACCAGAAGGAATAAACTTAGAAGAAAAGAAGGTATTAAAATTAAAGATTGCGGTCTGGTTTGCGCGAAAGTCCAAAATGTTGGAATGAGAGGTTTAACAACTATATATTGAAGAACAACTTTGAAAGATCTCTAAACGATTTCTGCCTATATAAAAGTAATAAATTATGGCTATTGATTTATGTAGATGATATTATTCTGGCCGGTGAAGAGTCTTCACTAAATGAGTTTTTAGTAATATTACAAAAGGAGTTTCAAATGAAGGAATTTGGTGAACTTAGTACATTTTTAGGCATGGAAATAGAGAAGAAAAATGAAACTTTGAAGATAACACAGAGAAGACAAATAAATAGAATGTTACATGTATTTCGGAATGTAATGAAACAAAATCTCCATTATCAAAAGGTTTCCAAGCAGATACAACTGAAGACATATGTGAGGATATTCCCTATAGGCAACTAGTGGGAAGTTTGATGTTCGTATCTACAGTTTCGCGTCCAGATATCACATTTGCGACATCATATTTAAGTCAATATTTGGATAAACCTACAAGACGCCTGTGGACACAAGCTAAACGAGTCCTACGATATTTAAAACAAACCATTAATGTTGTATTGCTATACACAAGGTCTAACGAGAATCTTATTGAAACATACTCAGATGCTGATTGGGCAGGTGACCGGTTAGATAGGAAAAGTGTATCTGGTTCAATTACCCTATATTGTGGGAATGTTATATGCATAGATAAAGTAGAATGGCAACTCAATGTTAAAAAAACGAGCCTGAAAGAGCCCTCTGGTATTTCCTCGGAAACTAAACGTGTCACTGACCAGCAAGGTTTTATTTGTTTTTAAAATAAATAATCGAAGTTAAATGCCTTTATGCAAGAAAGTATGCATAAAGGGTGACAATAATTACCAAACAATATATATGCTCTTATTTTATTACAATAACGTATTACATTGAGATAATAACAAATTCACTGACGAAAAAAAATGCAAGATATTACTTTGCTTACTATTTTATTTCTAAATGTACACTAAAAATCGAATTAAAAGAAAAGTAATATAAACACAAACAAAAAAGAATCTAATGAAAATCCGGTAGATTCAATAAAGATCACAAACAAATCGCTATAAACACACTCGCACTTTCGACAAACTTTGCTAAAAGAAGGTTGTAAAACACATGTTCCCTTTCAGAAACTATAAACACAGAGGAACTACAGGTAAATCCGAAAACTACTTTTCCAACTACGCGCTTGTGCTGCCATCTAGTATTTCATCGGAAACTAACCTACATTCGATTTCAAATAGTCCCTATAAAGATCGCACCCCGTGGTTATATTTATGATGGTTATCGCGAAAACAAAATTGCGTTGCGCTTTTGACGGCCGAGGTTGAATATGTGGCGGCGGCTACAAGTGCAAGTGAACTAGTGTATATCAAGAGACTGTTTGCAGATTTCAACGACGATAATGTAAAGTGTATCTTTTATATTGACAATAAGGGGGCAACTGACTTAACGAAATCATTTGAAAATAGTAAAAGAACGAAACACATAGACATATCAAAATACATTTTATAAAAGACTTAGTATTAAAACAAGAATTCGACGTTACATACGTTTCATCTCAAAATTAATTATCAGACATGTTAACAAAAACCCTATCAGTGGATAGATTTAATGAACTTAAAATATCACTTAAAATGTTGTAATGTTTTGGATGAAAAATTTTTCATATTTGCGATTTATACGTTACATACCTAACTTTAAATCGTGTCGGGGTGTTAGGATTTAGTTACATTCAAGTTGATTGTTTAGAAAAGTAGCTAGAAGTATACTATGGATGTATGTTTAGTAGACGTGTGTCAAAATGAAATGTAAGTGATTTTGTGCGAAAGATTTATCATGTTTTATATAACAAAGAAGATTAAAAGGTTATTAGTGAGTTATCATAACAACAAGTTCATACATACAAATGATGCGCTAAACTATCCTAGCGCATACAGATATCTAAATCTTCATTAACCTCATTTCCTGTTACCATAATGAGCGCAAACATGTAACTTATTGCGTCAATAAAGTATTCGCTATAGACGCAATTTATTAATATTAAGCACGCATCGTTCCTGCTCCAAGTGTAACAAACAGTGTGCAATATTAAACGCTCCCCATCTGCGGGAGAGGTCAAAACATCTGCAGTTTGTACTTGGTTTTAATTTAACCAGTCGAACTCGAAGCATGCACGTAGTGATTCATAACAAGCCATCGCAGCCTATTTCTGTGCACTTGGAAACGTGATACGTTTGGAAATGTGCATCGCATATGCAGACTATTGCTCTCCGTTTGCGTAGTAAAAGTAAATTTCTTCAACGCCCGATTCGAATTGAGGCAATCCGTTGGGCGTTTTAATTTTCGTAGTTGAATTTGTAACGCCTTCAGTTATAGATGCTGTTCCACTAAAATATCAATATAAAAAAGCGGACTCATTCTTAATTTATCATTGATTTCATAGATGGAAATAAGCATAAAGGATTCGACATATACTAATTGAATATTTAATTACAGCCCAACCGTCGATGCTCGAACGTGTTGCTTGTTAAGAATTATGAATATTTATTAGACATGTAAGCATTAAATATGATAATTTTCACGCTTGAAGTGCAATAATACGCCAATCTCCAGAAGCTATAATGTAAACCGCGATATCTTACTTAATCTAATCTTATTCTATGTATAATTTGAAACCTCTAAATATAAATTTACTTAAATATTGATGATGATATTTTGCTATGAATCAATATCGTATTGTTAACTAAATGTAGCAATGTTTTTGGCTTATTTCTTTTTCTTTAAACTCTTTCTTTCAAAAGTTTGGTCTAATTGTGGCTAATCATATTTTCAGTCCACCTCCAAACAATTTAATGGGGCTACCAGACTTTATGTGCTTGCATGCCCAGTTAAGTTCAAATTCCCCTTTTAAAATTTTACTTTCTTATGTATCTAGCTTTGGGGGGGAGATACAACCCTGTCTGAAAACTGTGGAGGGGTATCGTTGATAGATGTGGTACTTATACACGATATTAGCTATACTTACACGCAAAAGATTAAAGAAATATGAAAATGAAATAATAGCAGAATATCAAAGAGATTCGACAATTGGCCACATATTTTCGTTGAAAACAATACAGCACAATAGTTATGAACAAAACCTACGTCAGCACATATTATTCATTGACTTTGAACAGGCGTATGACTCGATCTCCAAAAAGTGTTAGATCTTAGAATTCTGGAAATACCAAAGAAATTAGTAAAGCTGGTAGACATGACTCTGAAACTAACAAATAGCAAACAAAGTATATGGGGATGAGAGGAGAGGTTACAAAAAATTATAAATACGTAATCTTTAAGGCACTTGGAATACTTAGGAACCATCAATACGAATAAAGGCCACGACGACGTGAAGATAGACCCCAAAATATTAAAAGGTACCTAACAGAACAGTGGGGTCATTATCAAAAATCTTAAAGGCAAGAAATGTATCTAGAGTGGGTAAGCTATGGATTTACGAAACTATTATACGCCCTGTGGTTTTGTACGCCTATTAAACGTGGACAATTACGAGAGCTCGCAAAAATAAATTGGAAACTTGGACACGAAAGTCATAAGAAAGATATTTGGAAGAGAGATCGGCATAGGCAGAGAAGAAAGCTAACAAATACCAAAGGAGAGACCATACATAGAAATCCAAAAATATAGAAAAGAATGATGTCTGTGATTATAGGGATAGAGCAAAGAACCGGAAGAAGTGGAGAGAGGTGGTAAAGAAAATAGAAAGCAGGAGCCTTCAAAGCCTGCAGCACTGATATATACAGAGTGCTTCATTAATTATGGGGAATACTTTAACTCGATATACTAAGCGTCAAATAATGACTATTGTCCAAAAATAGCCTTATTCAAAATCGCACCGTTTTCGAGATAAAGGTCTTCGCAGTTCCAGAAAAAAAGTGGCATTTACTGATCGAGATACTTATTGTAAATAAATGTAATGATCAGTTTGTTTGTCATAAGTTGTTTTTAAATGTTTCTCATATTATTAATTCCGCCAGTGATGTAGAATTTGAGTATTGGCCTATCCTGGATTTTTGCTGTTTAAACTACATATTTTTAGTCACAAATCCTTCCCAATATGACCTTATTTTTGGCATTTTAACTGATCTATTAGGTGATACTAATTTCGTGCTTGTAAATCAAAAAACAAGAGGTTCTATTGATATTAACACAAGAGGATATTTTTCTCTTTTTCCTGTAATTTTGCTAATTTCGGAAAATTCCACCATAAGAAGCATCTAACAATACTAAATGGCCATGCTAGATTTTATTTTCATGGTACATGGTAGATTAGCTTAAAGATGGAAAAAACGATTTTTTTCCTGGAACTTTGAAGACCTTCGTCTCGAAAACGGTTTGAATAAGGCTATTTTTGGTTAATGGTCATTATGTGACACGTAGTATTTCCAGTTAAAATATTTCCCATAATTAATTAAGCATCCTGTATATAAATTTATTTGAAAATTAAAAAAAATAGGTAGCACTTTGTACGGTAACTTCTTGAGCTGTATTTGAAGGTATCCAACCTTATTTTTATAAATAGAAATCTTTTTCGTTCATCTTCTTCTGACTTCAATATATGTATAAGATATTCAAACGAACATTACTAATTTTTTGCTGAAGGGAATATTTCCTTATGTATATTTTGCAAATATAAGTATTTATAAAAGCGAGTGAGTTATTTATTGTTTATAATAGTTGTATTTACATAGCTCATGGCTCACAAATCACATTAAAAAATGAAGTCAACAAAAACAACCTCTATATATAGGACACAAACATACACAGTTCCACACATAACTTCATAAACATTTGTTATTTGCAGTGGATCTAATATGCTTTCATAAAACTAATTTACTCGTAACTTAAATATGTTTGAAGTTGATGATTTTTAAAAGCATCATACAATGATGTTTTGTTTTTCCATTAAATTTTATTCTAGTTATGTCAAAAAAAATGATCGGGTTTGTACGATATCATCTAAAGATATCATCTAAAAATAAATATCCAATTTTACATTTTAACAGAGCATAAGTTGTCATTTAACTTCCTGTTAAGACGCATTCCGAGTATTCTTTCCAGAAAATATAATGATCATTCATCCTTTAAAAATAGTCCATGGTCAGCTTTATTTTAATCGCAAATTATGGCACATAAAGAAATTATTTTAGTAACAGTTAAGTGAAATATTATTTGCAATTGTCATACATCTAAATAATATATGTATTAATCAATTATAATGATTGATGATTAAAAGACACTGAATTATTAATGGGACAGCGAAAATGTTACTTAAAACACCCACACAATATGATTTCTTATGAATTTATAGACAGACAATACTATGTAATTAGACACTATTATTTCTAAATGGTTTTTAAATTAATGCTAAACGTAAATTAAACAATGCCAATTACATTGAGCCGATCTTTCAATTATACAAACGGGTTTTCTTACGCTAAGCCAAGCGTGGCAATATACATATGTATGTCACCAAGAAATAACGTTTTAATTTTCTTGGCTAAATAAGTAGCTCATTCTTCATTCATAATTTATTATTCAATTGTTTTGCATACATAATGAAATAAAATAACATTCTTATGCCAATAAAAACACAAAATGTGTAAAACGTGTGAATAAAATAAAAATTGTGACACTAGGAATGCTTAAATTTTTTTCTCGTTTAAACAGTAAGTTATTACACACTTTTTATATGCAAATATCAAACATGTTTAAACACTATTTTGAGGTACATATGTTCCTTTCGAATGCGGACAATATTGTGTGTAAAGTTCGGTTACTAAAAATTAAGTTTATTGCAGTTGTTATGCATAACGGAGGGCAATACATTGATTTTAACATAATTCAATATTTAATGCATTTATTATAAATATAGTACAAACTAAGTATAGCGTTCAAAAGAACAACGGGGTAGGGAGGTTTCTATTTGAAAACAAAATTCGTGTTTGAAAGTTATCCAAATTGGTACCTAAATTTTGTATATCTATTTAAAAATCTAACTACACGGATTAATCACTTGTTGTGTCGTTGACAGCGCTAGATTTATTGGTAGAAATAATTACATATTTCTACAGAAAATTACAGCCGTCAGTTTTTTTCAAAGAACAAGAATTTGATTTTCGGTATACGAGGAAATCTACCAAGTAGAAAAACCAATTAAAACGATGACTCCATTTGCTTTGTATATTTTGCGTAATACTTAGGACATTCTTACCAATCACACTGTTTTGTTTCTAATATGACTCTAGAGCTTAAATTCTCTAAAATAATTGAAGTGGGCCATTTATTTGTACGCTATAAACAAGTCTCTGACTGACTCCATAAAAAAAACCCTTAAGATACAAATGTGATGATCAAGGTAACAATGATCTCTCCGTTACCAATCCATTATTTGGTAAATAATTGTACCTACAAGTATTCGGTCATTTGTCACTATCAGTGGAGTCAAAGCGGTTATGCTGGAAGCAAGTGGTAACTATCTGCCATGTAAGTTTTGAGATATGGCAACACTGATTTGAATATGCCAAATCTGATATTGTCATCGTAAAATTTGACATTCTTAATGGGGAACATACTCAGAACGTGTTGTCATACGACTGTTATTTGTGTTGTTTATGGATACTTGTAATCAGCTTGTAATCTTGTAATAATCATATTGGTAATCATATGACTTGTGACGTGGATTAAACACAAATAAAGCAGTGTGCCGATCAATTCGCTTCGACTTTTAGTGATAAAGCACCATCTCGAGCCACCGTGTTTTCCAAATTCAATTGCAGTCGCACTTCCTTACAGGATGAAATTGGTGAAGATCGTCCACTATACTTGAGTGTTACTTCCACTAGCACGTGTCGATTGGTGCAAATGTTAAAAAAAATCAATCGGGGTGCTTCAAAAGATGTCTATATGACCGTAACAGGCGACGAATCAGGGATGCTTGTGAATCCGAAACTAAACAACTATCGACCGTATGGGTCTTTCAAGCTAAGCCAAATCCAACAAAAGCAGTTCGTGCACGAAGCACTTTGAAGCAAATGGTCGCTTGCTTTTTCGGAATAAATGAATATATTACTACCGTTCCATTAGAAGACCGTTTCGTAGAACTACGGTCAATTCTGAATGGTACACCAGCATTTCTTATCCAGAGGTGTTCGCAAAAACCAATCACAAAAGACGAATCAGTCTCCACCGCATCAGCTTAAAACAGCACGTTTTTAAGCGTTCAAAACATCAATTGATATGTCATCCACCGCACAGTCCTGATTTGGTACCCAACGATTTCTTTTTATTCAAACAGATCAAAAATAAATTTCGAGGTCAACGTTTCTCGACACTTGAAGAAGCGAGTAATGCGTTCAAATCACACATTTTGGAAGTTCTTCTAACGGAGTAAGTAGCGGAAATGCTTCGAAAATTGGTTCAAACCTAAGCAAAAGTGTATTGATCTTCACGGAGAAAATTTTGAAAAATTATGGAGGATTTTCCGATTTAACTGTGTCAGAATGTTGGTTTCTATTGGTTACAGAAAATGTTTTTGATTTTCTTAAAAAAGTATTGCTTAGATGGAACCTACATACATACACATGAACATTTCCAAACAAAATTACATCTAGTTGTATTGTCAAGTTTTAAAAACATTAGTGAATTAAATCATAAATTTTCAGGTATTGTCAATGGTGCTTTACACTCTAGAAAAACGATAGAATCCATTATTGCCTATACAAAATATGACCTTCTAAATCACATAAATATGCAATATTGTTCGTCATCGGAAACTTAATAATAACTGAGCAATGATACACATGAACGTATTTCGGAAATGTTTTCAAACATTTTCACGCGAATATTACATGTCCAAACTACAGGAAACGAACAAGCGATTCATTAAAATGAAGTGACGTCCATATAATTTATGCGTTCAAAAATGTATTTTAAATTGTTAATTATAGCAGTAAATAACGCAGTACTTTAATGGCGAGAACGCTCCAGCGACACTGAGTGTGCTGATAGCGTACTACATCTTCGTTTAAATTGAAAATAATTGGGACAATTAACTCTTGTTGACGACCGTTTAATAAACTGACTCGTTTTTGACGAAATCGCCGTTTGTGTTCCCATGGCTTTAATTAGCGAGAGACAATTGAAAAACGGCAATGACCAGGAAATTTAAAAAGGATTAAGCGTAATTAGAAATTATATGGGTGGGTGGAGAAAGATATGGTTTAGATGTTTTGTGGCCTGCAGATGACGCGTAATTACCGATTTTTCAGAATGGTGAACTTCAAACGGGTTTCGGGGAATTGTCTGTGAATTGCTATGGGGAATGGTTGGGGGGATCATTTCCGTCAGTTTTAAAGTTCTGTTTTGGAAGCATGTTGTTCCGCAATTTATTTATTTATTATAAAATCAACTAATATGCAAAAACTATTATTCAAATTACAGGCATCAAAGTCGTCATACTGGATTCAATTTCTACCCATTATGTTCAAAATTTTCGAAAAAAAAAAATGCAAAGTTTTAAAGAAAGTCACATTCCATTGTTATCGAATTAAATTAAACGACTAACAGTAATTAATAATTAATTCCGATTAAGAATATATTTAACCGCAGCATTCTTTCACGACGCGTTGCCATTTTTTAACGATTTGCAAGACAATTAATGTGATTAATTCCGGTGCCGTGATACGTGAGAATTTTCTGAACTATTCGTAGTCATTCTTGAAGCAGGAACAGTGCGGAAAACGTGTAAAAGCGCTATAAGTTCTCATTAACAGGTTCACGGTCATTTATGTTTCGAAACCAGGCGATAATGACATATGCAAATACGGAAAAAATTATAGGGAGCCCGTTAGTTTATATTAACTGAGGATTATACCGCAAACAAAAACTTTAAAGAGCCATGACACGAAAAATATTTACCAGAGATACTTAAAGAAGGGCGAAACGATCTAACATAGATGTTTCGTATTAATACTTTAATACAATAAGATCGGAGACATGCTAAACGAATATATAAACAGAATTAAATATGTATATACAACCTTGGCCAAAAGTATTTGCCACCCTTCACAGCTCTGATACAAGAAGTATGTAAGAAATAAAAGATTTTTTTTGTATATATTTTTTGTTATGTGTATGCACAACGCATATTAATATTGGGATGATCCTCCATAGGCTTTTGTGACTTCACGAATCCATCAAAGGCAATTTCTCGAGCTTTTGCTACTATCCAATCGCATTCTACTTGCGTTAATTCACAAGCTTTAGGCATCTTTTGTTACCCTGCACAAAAAAAAACTGCAAGTACAATATTCTCTGACATTCACAACTTACACGTCATTTCCCTCAGAAATATTAAAAAATAACCACCAAAAATAGCGTATAACAAATCATCTAGTTAAATCAGTATCTAGCATATTTCGCAGAAATACAATAATGTTCATAAAACTTGATTTTTCAGAAGGTGGCGAATACATATGGCCATTGGCAAAGAAAAGATATTGTGTCTGTGATTTTTTTATGCAATATATACTCAGTAATAAATGGATAATGGATAATAATAATAGGTCTACCAAACTTGGTTGCCAAAAACATTACTAACTTGTTTAGAGACTTGCGCATTTTTCTTAGATCCCACTCTAACAGAAGGTTGGGTCCCAGACGGATGCCACAAGGGCTGTTGCAAGGATCCAGCTTAAGTCCAATGTTATTTAATATTTATACTATGGAATTGCACAGCACTGTCCACAAATATTACCGAGTTCGAGTCATATATGTATAATTATCCTATTATACAGGGTGTTCGGTAATGAAACGGTCATACTTTACAGGGTGTTAGTAGAGATCATTTGCAATATATATAACCCAATTTGCCTTATCCAAAAGACGCCCGTTTTCGAGATATTGTTCTTTTTTGTTTTTTTCGAAGTTCACTACTTACTCTTACTCAAACATAAAATTTACGAAAATAATTAAACTCTTTCTCAATTTTTCTGTTTGTATAGTTAGAAGATATCTCAGCACACATTATGGATGAAAGTTACGATAAATACTTGGGCAAATTAAACGAAAAAAAAATTAAAACTTTCCCTTTTGATGAAACTGTAGACATAATCGCTACTTTTGTGACTATTTATTTCTAAATTTCCATAATGCATTAAGCATACTCTTAAGCATACATCTACTTTTGACAGCGAAACATAATAGTAATGAAGTTAACCAGTCAAGACAGACAATACTAGTCTTACCAAATTAAATCTAGCTTGTCGACCCGGTACACTTGACCCTGGACACTGTACATATTGCAACACACAAGAAATCATCTTTGGAGTAGTTACAGCTCTATGTTGCTGGAATAGTATTATAATATAATATAGAGACCTCGAAACGCAAGAGCGTTGTCAAAATCCACAGATGGTGCAGTTTCATAAAACATAATACATACACCGTACATCTATTATGCGGGTTGGCAGGGCTACTGGAGCGAAATCGGGATGGATAAAGGTGCTGGGGTGAATCTATTTAGCAGCATTTTCCGATATAGCAAAGCGTATGTGGTGTTTGCCGAGAAATATTTGGTGACATGACTAAAGTGAAATATTAGTTTCGTTTTTGCAGCCCTTTCCACCGGTTGGAAGTATCAGGAGCATGCGCACTGAAAGATCAGCGTTCGGGCAGAGAAATATTACCTGACAAACCGTTGCGTGTTTTTGCAGGTTTTAAAAACATTGTGAAACAATTTTCAAACTATTGGAACGGTTGGCGTATTTTGTTCAAGTAAAATGTCAGAAGCATGCGCATTTGATTTTTAAAGCAATAGGCATCAGAATCTTCTTCTTCCTTCTGATATGAACCTGTCTGATTATTATATCTTCTTTTAGTACCGTATGGATGGCGCCCGCGGTCATTTCAAAAGATTGTTTCTAATTCAGCTTTACCCTCGAAATTTTTCGGGCAGCTCTGTTACCTTTCACCCTTTAGCTACCGGATAGAATATTTTCGCACATTACGTTCACCGTTTTGTGTGTTTGAACTACGTCATTTCCGCCCTCCCGTGTGACTTTTTTCCGCGTCTTCGCGTTCTCCATTTTTGATTCATTCTGCTATCAGCCTTCGAACGAAAACGTGGTTGTGGTATGTCGTTGCTGACATGCATACACTGTTTTTAACGGATTTATCCCGTTTCGTAATGTCAAATTTTCCTTCGCAATTCGGTGCATCAGATGCGAACTGTTCTATATTCGCTATATATATTAGCCGTTTCTTTTGTATGGAAAACTCCGTACAATTTGCGGAGCTTTTTTTACCCCGTTGGAAATATTTTCTACGACCTGATGTATCCCGTAACACTATACCGCAATTCCGATCACCAAGGTCGAAGAGGAAGCCGCCATTAACCACATGGCACCAAGGACACCTCAAATTTTTAAATAAACGATACCCTAATTAATAGTTACGTCTTTTTATCTTTTATTTAAATGAGATTTGAGATTTAATTTATTCATATTCTAATCTACCTGCAAGGGAGGGCAGGTATTGTGTAACTTCCATCTTTTATTATTATGGATTTATATCTCCCGTAGTTTGAGAAAACAGTGGCGTTACAGAACCCTTACTAACTCTCTCACCCACGACCGTCTCCACCGAGTTAGCGGCGCTGCAAGTGCAGCTCATACCAACAGGTAGGTCTGAACGCAGCTGAAGTTCATTTCCCTCCTTTAGCTATTGATGCAAGAATTTATTTAGTATCTTTTTTTCCCTCCCGTCTGTAGCAAACATCTATTATAAGGTAGGTAACAATACTGTGTTTCTCAATAAGTGGGTCCATGTGTATATCTCCGTTAATACACTATGTATATGTACACACAATTTTTTGTACACTTTTATTTTCCGAATACTATTTTGTGTTAAAAACATCTTAAAACTGAATAAATACCCTGTATATACAAATATATATGGGATGTGTACGATAACAAAATTCTAATAAATAAAAGCACATGTATTTTTATGACCATAATGTTCTTATCTTATGTTGCTGATACTTTTTTCCACTTTTAATTCAATT
>ML218775.1:21539-35865 GCA_004785975.1 Popillia japonica
TCACAAGATCGTTCCGACAGATAAGCTTATTATCCATAGTTTGAAAACGATTTTTACTCATGCATGCGTACATAAGTTATCGGCAAATGATTTTCAAACCGGCAAAAACGAAGCCATTGAAGGATATAGCAACGCATAGCCGCAACCAGATCACATCATGTAAATTCGTGAATATTAATGAGGAATGAGCACCTTTTTGTGACAAAGCTGAAAGGTTTTGATAAAAAGGTACTTTGCATGTATGTAGAAGAATTATACAGCAGCATGAGGCTGATACATGCATCCTAAGTTTGTTTCTAAATTGCACTACTATACAGTATGTTACAAAAATATTGGGCTGGCTATACATAGACTGTTTCTACAACTAAAAATAAGCAAAAAAGTTTATATAAGCATATGTCCTAAAATAGTTTGTTACTAAGTTACAGCAACTTGAGGTTTTTCTTTATTTTATTTTAAAAAGGTTACAGAAAACTGGAGTTTTTAATGTAAATCATTTTAAGAAGGCAGTCAGTGCTTTTTGTTTTCAGTCGTGAGAGTTGATTAAGTCATTTGTGATTAGTATTGTTTTCTAATGAATAGTACAAAATGGCAGATTATTCTTTCAAAGAGAAGTCCGACATGCATTTAATGTATGGTTTGGCACATTGTAACAGAAGCAAGAAGACTTTATGCAGGCCATTTCCCAAACCGCAGTTTACCAAATGAAAAAAACTTTCGAAAGGCTTCATATTAGTGTAAGAGGAACAGGTTCCTTCAAACCAGTAGTCCGAGATTGCGGCAGACCACGAACTACAAGAACTTTGAACTTGGAAGAACGTGTGCTGGATCGTGTTGAAGAAAATGCAGGTGCTAGTTCTCGAAGAATGGTAGCATTGGCGGAAGTTATCGATCATGTGAGTGTATGGCGGATTTTAAGAACTAATCACCTTTATCATAGAGTACAGAGACTTAGCGAGAATAACTTCCCATCACGAGAAACTTACTGTGTATGGTACAGTCACGATCCGCCGATCGTCTCTTTCTGACGTGTGTGCTCCTTAGTGATGAAGCTGGCTTTACAAAAGATGGTATCGTAAACTTTCATAATTTACACTAGTGGCAAGAAGAAAACCCTAATGCTATTATTCAGTCCAGACATCAAGCGCAGTTTTCATTAAATGTGTGGGCAGGAATTATCAACGACTTCTTGATTTATCCTTTTGTACTTCCCCGACGACTTTCTGGGCAAAATTATCGTTATTTTTTAGAAAACGACTTACCAGGTTTGCTGGACGATGTGCGACTAAATGTTAGAGGCGCATGTTGTTCACATACGACGGTACACCGGCTCACTACAGTCACACAGCACGCAAATTTTTAAATGCCGTATATCCTGGAAGATGGATTGGTCGCGGTGGACCTGTAGCGTGGCCTGCACGGTCTCCCGATTTTTACGTATGGGAACATTTAAAATCTATGGTATATTCTATTCCAATTCAAAATACTGAACGTCTGCAACGTAGAGTGGAAGATGGATGCCAGCAAATTCGAAATACACCAGGAATTTTTGAGCGCGTGAGGCAGTCCATGATGCGACGAGGTCAGCAATGTGTTGCTTCCCGTGGAGGTCATTTGGAAGATCTGATATGATTTACATTAAAAACTCTAGTTGTAGAAACCGTCTATGTATAGCCAGCCCAACATGTTTATAACATCCCAGTTCAGTTTTATTATTCTTCAGTTTAGCGAAAAAAGGTAGCAGTCTAATTGAAATTGGTGTGGGCATTTTTGAAACGCAAAACTTTTCTCAAGCTTAGCGTATCATCTAAAAGTATTGTTGAAACTCTTGGGTGGGATATATCTCCTTATTTTAGTTTAACGTAATGTAGGCACTGCAACTAATTGGCTCCAAAAAGTTGACCATTTGATCTAGTGTTTGAATCTGATGAAATTGGCCAGCATTGTTAAAAAAAATTAACAATGTTGACTTTTAATATTCTAGATTTTCCGGATGTGTTGCTAAAAAGTGTCAGAGTATCTGCTGAATACCGTTTTACTTTTCCTTTGGCCTGCTATATTGAGAATTTAAAATGTTCTAGGTAATTGTTTTCAAGCTTATAAACATTCATTTTAATACCAATTATTCTGTAGAAAATAAAAAGCTTTTTGTAATCCTTATTTTGTGTCTAGTAACAGTTTTTTTTTCTGGAATACATTCTATTAATGACAAGAATATTATTTCGATCAACAATTTCTCAAGTATTTTAAGTTAATTAAACGAACAAGCAGATTAGCGTATTAGACGATATAATAGCGATAACAATATCCAAATATGTGCGTGACGAAGCATCAGATAGATTGACGGAGTAGATAATGAACCCGTCAAATCCAGTTAAGCTCTCTTTGTAAAGTTCAGTTTAATAAAGCACGGGCAAAAAGTATTTGTATTAAAAGTTTCCAAGTTTTTCTTTGGGTTGAAGATTATGTTATTGAGTATTATTCTTATAAAAGTTATTTTCTATACAAGTCAGGATATTCTACCATGTTAAATGTGTGTGTAATAAATGTTGCAGAAGAGATTATGAAGTTAGTATATTCTCTTGTGATTACACAGAGTTGATTAGTAAAGTTTATAAATGGAATATAATCTGATTGATTCAACATAAATTGTATTATGAAGATGTATATTGTACATACCGTGTGTCCCAAGTTCGATGCGCATCAATGATATCTCGGTTATTAGAATACATGGTTAAATGGGGAATATTTTGCAGAATTCAATCCTCGCAACTAATCTTGTTTCAAATTTGACTCAACTTTTTTCATTTTTAAAAATTTTGAAAAATCAAATTGGTATTAGTCGATTTCGTTATTCCTCAATAACTGAATAACGCTCAATCTGAGCTCTTTTAAAGTTTTACATTGTTGAGACACTTTTTTAAGACCAAATTTTTGATATAAACAGAAATCCTTGATTGTCGTTTGTTTTTAAGTTATTCGCGCTAATTTTTGTTTTTTTAATGGTGACCATATTGGATTTTGGATTTGTTAGATAACGCTTAAAAAGTGCTTTTCAACGATGTATAACATGCTTGAAATATTTTTAGTTAACAGCGACTTTAAAAGAGGTCAGATTAAGCGTTATTCAGTTATTGAGGAATAACGAAATCGACAAATACCAATTTGATTTTTCAAATTTTTTAAAAATAAAAAAAGTTGAGTCAAATTTGAAACAAGATTAGTTGCCAATATTGAATTCTGCAAAATATTCCACATTTAACCATTGCTCTATGTATTCTAATAACCGAGATACCAATGGTGAGCATCGAAATTGGGACACACGGTATATAATTGCAATAATTTCAATCTCATCAAGTTCCCTTCCTGCTTTAAAATACTAATAAGACGAATATTAACTGTTGATTTTTCATGAGTTAAATTTACTCCGGCCTAATTTAAAAGCTTGTAAAAGGTTTCCGTAGCTTTTGAAGTACAGTCGATAATCCTTCTAAATTTATTTTGGACATACATATTTACCATGCTAGACTGAAATATGAAGAGCGTTTTAAAATTAAGCAAATATGCGAGACGTATTACTCTGGTGCTTAAATAAACGTAAAAATTTTAAACCTCTTCTCAATGTATATTTTTCGTGCAAAAAGAAAGAACAACATCCATGAATCAAAACTTGAACTCGGTTTTTTTGAAACCGAAATCATTCTCTCGTAAAATTGTCTACAACCTACATCCCGCCCGACCAAAAACGTACAGCTCGAAATCAAAACAGAGTTCTTTTTATACAAGGCAGAAATAAAATAAAAGACGAAAAACCAGCTCTTTGATCTCCAATCGAACAACCGAGTCTAAAATTCCGCTCTGTACTGCGGTTCGCCATATACATATTTATTTATGTATTATACATACATGTATATATACATCCCATCAGCGCTCGTCTTTGTCTATATAGAGGTAGTATACAGAATACATGAACCCCAAAGTAACCCGCCAACAAAGTATTGACGTTTCAGAGTAGTCGGTAATGCGATTCTGCTGGTGGCCGTAGGGAATACAGAAACGAGAGAGAAAGAATATTCGAAGGCAACGAAGTATAGATACATATACCTAGTGTGTCATTTAAATACTCATTTAAGTCACATATTCCAAACTTAAACACTATCGCTTAGTAATATTTGAATTATTCATGCCGCATGCCATAGTTTTAACCTAAATAATTTGAAGTGATTCATATGATTTTTCGAAAATTGAACTTATTACAAAACAAAAAAACGTCCGAAAAAATCTAAAAATACCATTTCAGCCTATACTTCGCAAACGTTCCAAAACTAGAATTTATTCCCATATGGTTCATATCAGATATATTAAAAAATCTCTAATATGGAACATAAAAAATCGTAAGTAAAAACTAGTGTGTATTGGTTTACAGAAAAATATATAATGTGTTCAACTTAAAATTAATTACAAAATTAAATTGGCTTATAGAAAATTGGCAAATCAATAGCTTATTCCTGACATTTTTTCCAGTCTCAAAATACATACCACAGTCTACTCAGAATAGACTAGATGTCTATTGAAATTTTTCAGCGTTATGTAATGCCTAACAGAATTAATGAACAACACCCTTAAATATGACCAGACTTTTCTGAAAGAATATGCTAAGCAATTAAAACAATTTGGAACAAGAATCAGAATGTAAATCTTTCAAAGATAATGAAGTACCAAAATGTTTTCCTTCTAGATGTCTTCTGTTATGATTAAATATCATTATCCAGAATTTGCAGAATAATCCTTAATTAATATTGCGATACAAGACACTATCTTGATTACGAAAAGGTGGTGTGACAATACTATAAAGACACGTGATGCAATATATCTTACCATGTTCATTACGACAAAAAGTCTGAAGAGCCGGTTACCTTAATTGCAGCAGAGTACATAATGACTAAAACAGAAGAAAGCAAAACATTGAAAATCGATCAAAATGATCTGATCGTACCAGCCAACGCACCAAAAAAATACAAGAAACCACATCCAAATTGTTCCATAGAGCTTTAAGATCAAACCAATTCTTCGTTTAAACTATCCAATTAGGTTAATGGAGATACTATGAGTTACTATTAAAGGTCCTTAAAACTTAAATTCTAATTACCTTGATGTGCAAAAGATAAGAGAGCAACAATTTTGGAAAGCAATTAAGATCCAAATTGGCCCTTAACACTTTGCTAGATTTAATTTTGTCAAACATCAGTAACACTAGACTTACATATGTAGTTGTCTGCGCAAAGCAAATCTGTATATGTCACGTATACAAAGAGAAACATAAGTAATAATTTGCTATTGGGATAACTAGAAACTTTCCAAATGGCTATTGGAAACTGTCTATTGGGGACTGAAATTCTGCAGTCTTCAATTATTGTACTAAGCTAGATGGTGCAGCCCAACCCAACAATTAAATTGTACTTCAAAATTAAGAACTAAGAAACATTGTTAAGATACTTCTGTAGATATGGAATGTAGATCTGCACTGATGAATGAAAATGAGACGCAAGCAATCAATCATGAAGCCAAAAACAAAGCACATTTTCGAAGAATTCGGTGTTTGAAAAAGCAAAGTTGGAGATGAAGTAACAAAGTTGGTGTTAAATTTAAAGTTGGCCGATAATTACATTAGATTACTGAAGCATTTGCCTAGGAATTTGCGCCGTTAATAATTAAACTGATCATCTTCATAAAGAACTAAATATATCCCCTGATTCTGTACAAATCTGATAAACTGGTAATCAAAAAAGGGTTGGCTCCAAAAAAGGGAGACAACTCGTTTTCCAGATCTATTTGCCATATTTCTGCTTCTATATTTGTACATACTTATTTTCACGTGAGGTTGAAATTCAAAATCATTCAATACAGATCACGGTAGAGGGTTAATGAAACATATAATGCACTAATTCAATGTATGTATACTGCAATAGAATAGACTGCAACTACGCAATTGAACTAAAGTTGTTCTTTTGTGTACAACTACATCTATTCGCAGTTCCACATTCCGAATATATACATATGCATTTACCTGGTGGTAAATAACAAAACAAAGATACATATACGAGTACATATCTACATACGTATGTATCTACACTCAACGAAAGCAGGATGTTAAAAGCACTTCCTCAATCAGCCGCTTTGTGGACATCCCACATAGCTTCTAGCTCGGCTAGATGTTGCTTGATTGCGGTTCAATGCGTTAATTTGCGTTGCATTGTAACACCACCTCAATTGTGTACAGCATGCGATGATAGATGCGTTGAATTCGAATTTTATTAGGCAGAAGAGATATTTTTAGCAACAACATGTAGTGCTGCACTGATCAATAACAACTATTAGTGGTAAATCTAAGTTTATCACTTAAATATGATAATATGCACATGCAACAAAAGCACTCGATCAATATCAGTTTATCGATTACTATTATACGATATTTATTGCTTTCGGAACGAGACTTTTTTTTTTGATCACCGTATATACTCATACACGAAAACTTCATTTACACATCGGGCACGTGTGAGAGCGTTAAATATTCACAGCGTTGCGTGGTAGGCGACGCACAGGATGTACTAACTTGCGCGTTCCGCATGGCAAAATACACGAAAGAATATAGAAATAGCAATATACGTAAGATAGCTTTTGTAAAAGCAGTCACCGTGGTCGTTAAAAGCATTTTTTACTACTCTGGTGCGGTAATTCAATAAGAGAATTACACGAGCGACCAAAATACTGATTAGAACGGATCAAACAATGGTAGTAATGTCAAAGTAAAAATTAAAATAACAATGTAGCAACGTGAAAAATATGGTATTGGGCTGTTCGGAAAGTAATTTCGTTTATTTCCGACTGAGGATTTAATTATATTTTTTCACGTCCAATTTCACACTTATGCCGCACAATCATTATAACATGATATCAACAATTAAATTGGTCAATAGTGGTCACGGATTTTAAAAGTATTGTCGTAGTGTGCATCGTACATTTAGGTATGTCATAATTTTTTGAATGTCAAAATCTGTCAAGTTATTGTGTTGAAATGTTCTAATCCTGCGCGGTTTTTGAATCATGGTTCTCACCACAGGGCGCAAAATTTACATGATTGAAGCCTATTTTCGAACGGGTGTGCTAGTTAATGGAACTTGGGAATACAGTCAACGTTTGCGTTTGGACAATTTTCGAGAGCACTTCCCAGCCGTAGCAGTATTACCGCACAATTTTTATGCATGCCTTACAAATTGTGTAGAAGTGTTTCGCGAAACTGGTTCTGTGACGCATAAAAAAGGTGCTGGTAGACCAACAGTTCGTACAGAAGAAGTTATTAGGTTCTTTCCAACAACGCTTAGAACCAGTTCAGAATTAGCCAGCGCGTGCGCAAAATGATATCCATATTCCAATAAGTAAAGAACTGGAATCGGGATAGAAAAATCACTATTCCTACAGATTACGAACTAGTACCAGAACGAATTCAAGAACGGTGAAACCAGTACCTGATTCAAGGTAGGAACTACTAGAATCGACATGCGTACAACGCATATTGTAGGTATTTGTACTGTCAGATTTCAAGTTTTGTTTTTTAAATAAATACTAAAATGAGCGATTTTGAGGAGGATAACATTTACTTTGACTCAGATACAAGCGAAGAGGACGCATTAGAATTATTAATAGGGAAAAGTCGTGTAAAAAATGAAAATTTTTTAGGTAGTGTACAACATTCAAAATAATATTTACCTGCCGTGTTGATACATTATTTTTAGGTTAGGTCTGTCAATATTTGTAACAGCTGAGTATAACCGGTAGCGAAATAGTGCTTGCGCACTTTGCAGTTATGAACGGGTTCTGGAATTAGTTCTAATGGTATTGTTGGAAAGAAATTATTAATGACGTTCGTCAACGTATGGAAGAAGAGCCTACAAAACCTTTAAAACGTCTCTCTCAAGAAATTCAGCTTTCTTATGGAACATGCCAAACGATTGTAAAGAAGCACCTGAACATGCATCCATATAAGATGCAATCATATCAAGCTCTTCTGCCTGCAGACCACCCCAGACGCCTTGCGTACTGCCATTGGTTCGATCATAATTTAAGGAATGACGATCTGCTGAACTTGACTTTTTTTTTCTGACGAAGCTTGGTTCCACCTTTCGGGATACATCAATTCTCAGAATATGCGAATGTCAAGCACTGATAACCCGCATATTTTTATTGAAACGCCACTACATGCTCAGAATATTGGTGTTTGGATGGCAGTTTCTCGAAGAAGAATAATTGGGCAAATTTTCTTCAATTTCACCGTCTACGTAGAAAGGTACAGAAATATATTCTTGACTGCATTTGTGCAACAGTTAGACGATGATGAACTTCAATACGGTTATTTCCAGCAAGACGGTGCAACAGTACATACTACACGAGAAAGTCTTGCTTTTCTCCGCGAGTTTCTTGATGACCGGCTGATAAGTTTGCATAAGGAAGTTGAGTTTCTTCCGAGATCACCTTATTTGACTAACTAAGGACTATCTTTCCTTATTTAAAAAATAAGATTTTCGCAAATCCGATACATAATTTGCAAGAACTGCTACAAAGAATTGTTCAGCAATGTGCATCCATAACGCCAGAAATGCTGCAAAACGCTTTTCACAGCAAGAGGAGGCGCGTAAACTTGTGCATTGAACAAAACGGGGGACATTTCCAACAATTATTGTAATTTAGTTTTTTTGGTTAATGAAAACCTTATTTATTTCATAACTTGTAGTTCATTATTATTTTATAGCTGAACTAAGTAAGTAACACATTTTTAGGTTATTGATAATGTCAGTGTAGCTCGACAATGATTGAATTATTTCAAAAGGATGATTTAAACTAAGATAAGCGTTTTATATTCCACAACCAACATTGACCAATTTAATTTTTGATATCATATGTTTTGAACACTGATATAGTAAGACTTGCTTGTGAAATAGTCTGATTGATTCTATGCGGTAGTTTTTGGTTGGTGCACTTTTACATATGGAAAGTTAAAAGTAGCATATTTCACTTTTCCTTTATCGAAAAGGTAAAACATTGTTGAAGCAAGAAAAAAAAATTAAAATTGGAGGTTAGTTATTGAATTCAAGTGCTCATGACCACTTGGAAGGCCTACCTCAAAACTCAACATATGGGTTCCTCCTGTTCTCACGGAAAGAAATTTGTTTCGTCGTATTGACGTGATTTGCTTCTCAAACGTCAAGAAAAAGATCCATATTAGACGCGCATCATCAGTGGGAACTAGAAATGGATTGTCTATAACAATTAGATCATAAGGTAAAGAAAAGCATATATCTTATCTTCAAAAGCATCCATCAAAAAAGGCTGTCTGATGGAATTTCAAATGAGGTTCTTTTTTGTAGCTTATACCGGACAGCACACAACCATTAATTCTGAAATGTACCGTCAGCAGTTGGACAAACTGAATGATTTAATTAAACAGAAAAAGCCAGAATGATTATACACGTATGGTAACTCGGTATAAAAGCGTTTACAGTTTCAATGAGATATGCTGCCACACCCCACCAGATCTGGCACCTTCTGGTTATTATTTGTTCCGGTCTCTACAAAATTTTTTAGATGGTAAAACTCCACTTCTAATGACGAGGTCGAAAATCAGCTTTTGCTAGCAAAGAACGAAAATTTTATAAGCATGAAACCATACTGCTGCCAGAAAGATGACAAAAGAAATATTGTCTTTCATTTCAAAACGAAATCTAAAAAGCCATTAGTAATAGTAATAGTAATAACAACCAATAGCAATAAAACCCCAATTCAATTGAATCACTGCACAAACAGTACTGCAAATTGGTGAATATTCCTGAAGACAGCACTACTTTCTTCTTGCCCGCATTAAGTGTCATATCACAAATTCTTCAGCTGAATAACGTTTTGAATGTATAAATGAGATTCTGCTGCTATTGGTTTATCGGTTTGAAGCTAATCAATTAACATGTCTTGTGCGTCACAAAAAACATGTTACCTCAATCTAACAATTCAATCCACTTTGCGAGGAATTCAAGCTCATTCAATTTATTGTTTGCAAAAATCCAGCTATTGGTTAAATTGACGAATGCAGTAGCTATATTGCCCAAAATATGAAATCTATAACCGTAACAGACATACTCTCGAAGTTGAACGCACTTGCCCCAACGTTTCTCCAGCTTCGCGATTCCTTCACGGAAATAAATTTCTTCAATACTCAAATTTTGGTGTACTTCCTGTATGACCTCTTCATTGGAATCAAATTTTTGTCCTGCCAGAAAAGTTTTTAGTTTCGAAAATAGATGGTAGTCTGAGGGAGCTAGATCTGGCGAATATGCTGGGCGAGTGAAACACCTTTTTCTTGGAAATTCCCGGACGTTTCTCTGTTACTGCCGTCTTTACTCACAATCAGTCCAAAAGTGATGTATAGTATTTTTCGGTAATGGTTGTTCCCTTTTCAAAGTAGTCAATTAGGAGAATTCCCTTTGCGATACCATGATCTTTCCAGCGGTTGGAACGCATTTCGCTTCTTTCAGAGCCGATTCGCATTAAGCTCATTTACTGACAGTCGAACAAACTTATAAGGTCATGAGTCGTTTTATGTAAGTAAAATCCTCTCATGAATTTCCTTCCACGTTTTCCCTTCGAGATAAAAGAATTGAATCACACCACAAATTCTAACTTTATCCATTTTTCGCTATTGCTCGAATCACTTCTGTTTAAGTAACTGTCAAACAACGAATTACTGTCAGAATGACTTATGACTAGAGAATATTAACTCGTAGGAATGACACTTATATGACTACATAAATATACAAATTACATTTACGCCCTCTATCAGTGTGTGAACCAAGTTATTTATCAAACCACCCTCGTATGTCATTAGGAGTTTTCAGTTCCTTTCATACCTATCTTTATAAAGTATTTAGTATTCGCAGGATTCTAAATATTTTCCTTTTTAACACAACATTCATACATATACGTAGTAGTAGCCAACAATACAGTTTCATATACAAATTGCAATATAAAATTGCAAGATCGCATGTATCCTGTATTTTGTTGTAAAGGAATGTATTTTCTACCAACATTTATGTTTCTTGCATAACATAAGATGCAATGTAGATTTTTTATAATGTAGAATTTTGATTGATCTAAATGCAGCTTGTATTTTCACAAACTAAAACAATATGGTACGAAAATAAATTAATATTTAAATACATAAACAACACCTAGGTATACAGGCCGAGATTATTATGTTAAAAGGTTATAATTAATTGATTTAGACGTTGCCACAATCGCACTTAATCATTACTTCGGACAATAAGAAATACACAGATTTCATTACAGTAACCTAAATATTTCTAAATAATTGTCAAAAGGTCAAACGGCGTTGGTTTCGCAATTTCATACTACACTGTAATGATAATAATCCATATGTTATAAACTAGTATACGTACTTCTATAAAATTATTCATTATCAATATTATTCCTCTGAAGTTTAATTTTGCATGTAGATATGTATGTAGACAATTATCAGTGATTTAATGCATACATATATGCGCGATGAAAACAACATCGACGACTGACAGACGTTAATGACCACAAAATTGAATTTATTTCGTTTAAAGGATTGTACATACACTCTTCAAAATACTGCACCTTGCCACTGGCAATAATTTCAAGTGCGATTTGATGTTTGTAGACATTAATGGCAAAATGCCGAACATTCAAAAGTTATATGCATCGATTACAAGTTACAACTGACTTGGCAAGAAATAGAAAAATTGTGAATAACTTTAGGTATTTGTTTAATGAGAAGAATGCAGAAAGATGTAGTGAGCATCAATACTGTCCTAAATAAAAAGGATCTATTAGATAATCGTTAGCTACAGCCATTGAAAAATGTCTGGAACACCTATTAAATTAAAATGAAATATCTTTAAAATACTGCAATAAATTCCAATTTTTCGTTTTGTAATTCTTTAACTTATTGAATGTGTAGAGCAAGTTATTTCTAAACAAAACCTATCATAAAATGTTCTTTGCCACACCGCAAAAAAGACAGTGGTTCACAAGTAATTGTGTTCCCCTGCTTCCATGGTCCTCTCAGTCTCCAGACTTATGCCAGATAGAAAATTTGGGGGCAATACTAAAGCAGAATGTATCCATTTACAAATGTAAACCAAAAAGAGAACTAAAGAAGATAATTTTTGAAGAATGGAAAAAAATGGCCGTCAGCTTATGAACGCGAATATCTTTAAAATTGTTAATAAAATTATATATACTTATTCGCTTTTAATTTCCTTGTATAGCATTAAGAATCTTGAGCAATGTATACGGTGCATTTTTCCATAGGTATATATACCAAGACTCAGAAACAAAAGGCTAATTTAAGATGCAACAACCTCAATTTCACGAAAATATATTCAACAAGGACCAGGAAAAAAACATCGCAAGAAACTAGTCACCAACTAAATATAAATATTTTTTTTTCTTTTTTTATAATAATTAACTTTTTTAAAAATTTCAAAATGAAAGTTATGTCGTCTTTCTTTAGAGTGCTAACTCAAAGCAGTTTCCGTGATTATATTAAGTGATACTGTGTAGTTATAATTACATTAGACATACAAGTCAAACTAAACAATATTTAAAAAACGACTCTGTAATCATCCATTGTAAACATAATACTGGATATCAATTGATTTTTAATTCATTTGGGTTTTATTGAGCAAGACATATAAACTACATAAATAGAAAATTTTCATTTTAAGTTATCAATCATAAACATCTATGTAAGTGCTTAATAACTGGAACGAAATACATTAACACTCATTACACAATTTTGCAAAGCAGTACAGTCACTGTAGACATTTTAAGAAAAAAATGTTCACATCAAAATCTTTAGCACCTGAGCTACTGCTTGAAAGGCAAATTTCTGTTTCAAACAATTATTTAACAGATTATAAATTATTATAATTGTCCATACATTTGCAACAATACATGACAACTGTATACAGGCTAGTTGAGTGCGAGTTTCTGCAAACAATAGGAAAGTAAGGAGAAATCAACACCTTCTCGTTCGTTCGTTCGTAAATTTTATTGCAGACTTATTTCTATTACATATATCAAAAAAATTAAAAATTTGTTGAGAAATGTAGCAGTAAGAGCTACTTTCATCATACAGACTTAGTATTAATACAAACTGCTCATGACCAAAACAAACACGAAGAACCATAAATCAATTAGTTGTTAAGGTATATGTAGCACATTAAAAGGATATATAGTTCAACCGTATCTGTTTCATGGAGCATTAAAGAGTGATAGATACTTATGTAACGATTCTACGTGAGAGGCTGCCAAATTCTTTTAGAAACATTCCTCGTGATAGGAACGATAATGTATGGCATCAATGTCGGCGGAAATAATTTTGAAAATTTACGTTGGAATAAATAAATGTTTATGTATTTTGCTCATTCTATTTTGTTACAATATGTTGGTATGTATTACTAACGTTGAAAGGAAAGCTGTAAAGCCAATTTCCATTATTAGATAAGAAAAAAGGTTGCTCCAAATTATTTCCTTTTCGAAATAATTTGCAAAATAATACTTTTACAAAAATAATCGCATTTTTATAACATTTACAGTTTGGCATCCTATCTTATACAATCATTTTAAGTTCAATATTGGATATGTTGTTCTGTTTTGGACTCCTAGCCATTATGGAGTTCAGGATAATGTCTAAAGTCTAGCTCAAGATGGAGTAAACAAGAATGTTATGTTCTAGAAAATATTTGCACCTCCTCTAAAACGAATCATAGATACAAAATGTCTTCGCAAACCTTGGTCTAGAAAAAAGCTTTTACACGGCAGGGAGTTTGTCACAACAATTTTCAACCCACACCAGCTGAAAGTACAAGGAAAGAGAAAAGTTGTAACCCACGTGATCTATTGTAATATTGGTTGCATACATTTGGATTGACAATTCTGCCTAATAATAAGTAACCACATTTTGTTATGATAGTTTTGTGTATTGTGTCAGTCGGTCAGTTCTTTTAAAAGCTATTGAATATATTTTAACTTTGTGAAGCTTAGTTATCTATTAGTAATAGCATTAAATGTACATATGCATGTATAAATAAAATGATTTCATTTTAGGTTATAACCTCCAAAATGGCATTTACATTATAGACCTTGGGCTACAGAAAATCAACACCAACCAGTAGAAACAACATTAGATCCTTTAAAAGTAAGAATATAGGTATTCAGTATTTAACTGAATTTT
>ML218776.1:0-81054 GCA_004785975.1 Popillia japonica
AGTACATAAAGGTAATAAAAATAAATATACAGTTTAAATTAAAAACTAAAATTAATTAAGAACGCTTACGTTAATTTAAATGTGTTTGCGTGAAACTTCTCTCGTTACTTACATAAAAGAAGTTTAATAGTTTAGTTAGAAGAAGCTGGGTCGTCAAGTGCTGCAAGAATGCTGTTTATTGCCAAGTAAGACTAAAAGCAGAATCACTTTCTCTAACTAATTACTGTACGTTTTTGATGCACGTCACAAGAATTTACTGAGAAGTTCATACTATAGTCCAACGAAGCTCGCTTTCCTACTTCGGGTATATCTATTTAAAAGAAGATATGAACACTGGCGCAAACAAAATTCTTTGACAGTTCAGACACTGCTCAAAGTGGATTTAATTTACATACTTGGTGTGATTTAATAGTGGGTTCACAAAATTATGGTTCTTATTTTTTATCATAACACTTTGACTGCAAAATGCTATATTGAATGACTAACGTCACTTCTTGAAGATTTTGTAGAAAACATTCCAATGCCCGAGTACTTATCTCTGACAACATGATTGGTGTATAAAGCCGTTATGGTGTTAAGGCCTCTTTTGTTGAGCTACAGCAGCATAATTCGACATTTCATTAATGGAACCAAAAAAAATTTCATTATAACGAAGGTCAACAGAACGACACATAGTAGTTAGCGAAGAAGCGATAAAGACATTAGATCTGGAGTGAGCAAGAGAGAAGGAAATCAAGGAACGTGACGTAAAACGAGGAACACGAAAGTTAAGGGGAAAAAGAAGAAATGAGCAATCAATGACTCCATGGGACAGCTTCCATATAAATCATGCGCCTTGACATTCACGGCGAACACCCAGAGATGTCATATCATGCCTATGGAGTAGTGACATGTAGTCGATTTCTCGTTCCGGATACACTCCATCATTTCAATTGAGAGCTGAAGATATAGGTAGTGTGGTGACCAGATTTGTGAGGCATACTCCAATTTACTCACAACGAAGGTAAAGAATCATTTTTGGAAGAATTGCGAGGAACGTATAACGAAGCCCAATGTTTTAGAAGCAGACAAGGAAAGGCTAGTAATATGTGGAGAAAAGCTCATAGCTGAATCCAAAAGTACCCCAAGGTGATTCAAGATGTCGATCTTCTCCAATGGTTTTCCATTTATACTATATACAGAGGCGATGGGATTACGTTTCTGAGTATAAAAAACAAAAGAGCATTTGCTAATATTTAATTTTAATCCATATATATACCGATAATGTATTGGATATTCGCCTGTAGGTTTAGAACGGCATTCCAACTTGCTATAGACTCATAAATTTTAAGACCATCCGCATACGCCAGTACAGGATAGGATTTTCTAGAAGGTCATTTATATATAAAACAAATAGTAAAGGGCCTAGGCTTGAACACTGTGACACACCTGAAGACGGAAAAAAGCTAAACGATTTATAGCCATTGAAGTGAAAGTAATTGCATCTACCAATTAAATAGGAGTCCATTAATTGCGCCAAGGAGAAGCTTAAACCAAAGTCAGAAAGCTTCTGAAATAAAATGGCATCATTAACAGTAGCGTCCTCGTACAAAACCATGTTGATGGGTCGATATATGTATGTAAATGATCTAGTTTTTCATATAAGCACTAAAAAATCACATTTTCATATACTTTGGCATCAGTGGACAGGATGGATATGGTTCTATATAGTTGTTAATTTCAGGTTTTGCACCTGTAATGGCTCAAAAAGTAATTAACGTTTTTGATTGCCTTTATTTTGAAGTTTTGGTTCTATATGAGATTCTTTTTATCAATCTCCTCAGTTGGAGGTGGGCTCTTACATGTTTTTTGTTAATGTTATATTCTGGTCCAATAAATCGAGAGCGAGCACACCGACTGGTCTCGTTGCTCTCACAGCCGCAGTGTCATGTGATCCAAATTAGAATATCTATGTTTTTAGGCCAAAACTTTGAGAGTGAGTAGACAGTCCAAAGTTATCTTCGACTCAAACGCAAATAGACCGAGAGCTGTTAGCACTGTTTAATTAACTATCTGGTAAAATGTAGACGCGTGCACATTGTTCAATAGCAAGTATTTATGCTGGTATTTAACATCACCAACACCATGCATCTCGGCCCATAGATACCTATTCTCAGGTTCCCTAGTGCAGATTTGCTACCCTCCCAGACTTGGCGATCTTAGCTAACCACTTATCGAAGTCAAACTGTCATATGAGCTATTCTGTCTTTACGTTTTTACCAACTCCTCTTGTAGAAATTGAAAATAACCTGCTCTATTTTCTGATTTAACGTTGTTTTGTAGGTGCAACTAAATTAGATTTATGTAGTTGTATTTTTGGTCACAAGGTTGGTCCATATTGTTGGTTTTTGACCACCATACTAACAATCTGTATGTAATCACGGAAGTGATTACAGCCAGGTAAGTCAAAACAAAAGTTATTTTAGGCTTTCATCAACAAGGTTTTCCAAAAAGGCGACGCCAGGTTCGCAATGCTATTGCAGTCCTTTTCCGAAGTTTTTTGGAGAATAGTATTCTAGATTCCTAGTTCCTAATCTAAGAAAATACACGGATATCTTACTTCTCTAGAGAATTCCACATTATGTTCCTTTTGCAAATTGTGGCACGAGTATTTTGTGCGGCATTAACAGCCGCTCAGCTGCTCTCGCAAACGCCATGATCAACTTCTGTTTAAGGCATGCTGTATGCTGGCTGATTAGACCGTCTCTTGTAAGAACTAGTAAGTGATCGATACAGTCTTTTAGCTTAAAACCAAGGCTTGATAACCTATTGAAGCTTTTGTTTACAACATACATACCGTAAAGGTAAAAGAAGCTTTGAACACCATCACCATCTAAATCAGCATCATTGAGAATGTTGGTCACCATTTCCTCCGATGAATTAGACTGATATGACTCAAATATTGACTATCGGTTTTATTTTTTTCCATTGTTCTTTCTTTCTTATCTGTTCTTTTTCAGAATCCATACGATTTGTTCGAAATGTGGCTACCAGGATTATCTACAACCAGAAAAATGGGTTGTGATGGGTGTTGATGGGTTTTGCAAAAAGTTTATCTCAAAGAAAGTTAGACATGGACAGAGCATCACTTTGATCATTGCTTTGAAATGTAGAAATCATCTTATAACATCTGATAACACCCAATTGAAAAATGGTTCCTATCACTATTAATGCATTAATGCACTATTAGTTCATAGCCACCTTACACGCAACTACATTTCCAAGAATTATTTATTTTATTCCAGTAATAGCCTTATTTCAGTTTTACACCACACAAAACAAACAAAGAATACTAAACTAGAATTTTGCTGCATCTACATCTTTTCAAGTAAGAGGGATTTTTACATCGGCAATATTGCACAGATGTTCTATTTCATAACATCTCGGATTCCATCCATATAAAAACCAAAAGAACCAAAAGGGAGAAGAGACGATATTGCCGTAATCGAAATTTTTAAACGAAGCGCGCTACAGCGATTACTTTAAAGATTCTTACCTACCTTAAATATCAAATAAGTACGAGACCGAAGAGCTTTTTTCGGGAAAGCTTAATTCATTCGCTTTCAGCGGGAATCCGTCTTGACGCGGCTCGCCGCTTAACACGAATTTCAGTAACTGCTTTTTAATTACAACATTTTACGGCGCCCTACTTTATCGGCTTTTCGCATCTTGGAGAAATCCCGTCCGTTAAACTTCTTCGTGAAATTGGGATCCTTCCATATTTTTTTTGTGATTATTTTCTTCTGCCGATTTGAAAGGTTTACTCGATTTAGACTTACACGCGAAAAACCAATAACGGCGAAGAGTGTAATTTTCTTCTATTCGTTAAATTACTTAATTATTTTAATTGCCAAAGCTTAGAACAACAAAATATTCAATCTTGATTCTCGATTTTTTGTGCCCGAATTCCTGCAGCAACCGACGCTAGTCGGAGAATATAATTTGGAAACTGCTCTCGCATCCAGCTACCCGCTACATCGTCATCTAATAACACGCAGAAAACGTGAACGTAAATGCACGTTCCCTTATATTGAGAAACACGTAACGCGCTGTATTCCGAAACGAAAATTTCATTTCGGGAGAAAGCAATAAATTTCCAACGTTGCCCGTATTAGACTCGGAACAGATAGGGAGAAAAGAAACTTGCTAAACATTCCCCCCTAGTAACGCGCGGCCTATAACGGGACGGAGGAAGAACACGGGGACGGATATGAGCGGCGTACAAAGCTCGCGGAAAGCCGCAACGAAACACGAACGACGCTTGGGCACCCCCAGGCTACGCACAGGTCGAAGCAACCCCCTTACCTTTTCCCATTTATTTCAAACACCCAATAAATTTTCCCACCATCACGAGAGCATTGCAGTCAGGCACCACCACCACAGTGTAGAATCGTTTTCTCCGATATCGCGTTTTGTATACAGAGTATAACGAAAACGTATGTTGCAATGATGGAAGTGGATCTCGCTTCTCATATTGAGAAAATAATTTGCATATCACGCCCTTAATTGGTTTTCTCTGCTCCTTTTTTCTTTATAAGATTTTCAGTAATGGGTTTCTCTCCATCTAAATATCAAGTTATCAAATATCAAATATAAGATCTTGGCCTGACTTTAATTCAAGGAAATACCTAGTACGTACATAAATGTCTTGGCAAAAGCTTAGCTGTTGGATAAACTGCAAGTTTCAAAAAATCCAGCAGATATCACCAAGAATAGAGGTGACCAAGATATAAAAAAGATAAGGAAAACATGCTACTGCTGGAAATTGCGCCAAAAAACTGCGATATCGACAAAGCCTGGAAAAAGCTTTCAAAAGTAACAAAAATCCTACAACGCGCAAGATTAAGTGAAAGCTGAGCTCTGCTAGTGTGATATTTGGATTCCTCACATTAAGAAATACAAAGTTAAGCCTCCGAACTCATTGAAGACAATTTTACTTAAATAAAAAAATTCAGAACTGTGTAATTCTTCTTGAAAAATTAAGCAGAATAGAACTACCTTCTGAACAGTACGACACACGCATATGCATATTGATGGGTAACCAACCACTCCATTCGTCCCATCAGACATCTGCGTAATTGGTCATATGTGAGCAATTTTGTGATTGCCCAAGCAAATTTAAAGTTGATTTGTTGTATAACTAAAGCAAAACTCTTTACAACCGTGACATTTATATGTAAGATTACACAATACATCAATTTGGCAGTTCCATTATTACGAATAAATTCCACGGCATTGATTTGCAATAAATGTTGTGTTCGCATTAATGGCTAAATCATTTAGATGTGTAGCATAGCTGCTAGTTGAGGCATTGAGCAATTTCTTTGTTAACTGGCGCGCCATTCGTCGATCGATTAGTAGTAGTCAATAAATTTGCGACCAAGCGTACTTACCAATACGCCACTAGCCCGATTCTTGTTTCCTAGGAATATTTTTATAGTCAGTACAGCTGCAATGGCTACCTAAGCTATACTACTTCCCACTGCAACTTCCGCTACGTAAATTGTGTGTGTGTGTGTAGATAGCTTTCTATGACTTTGTTACTTCATTATATTAGCAACTAACTAAAGGTGCATGAAGGCGCTTCAAATAATACATTGATAGTTGATTTAAACGGAAGAGCTAGCGATGAAAATCTGGAAATACAAACATGGTAGAGGAAAGAAAGAGAAAATGCTTTAAACGACAATGGAAAAATAATTATGAAATGAATTTAAACATAAGAAAATATATAAATACACAAGAAAAAAATCTGACAAGTCATGGCAGAAACTGAGACAATATTGAAACGATATGGCAAAACTTAAAAAAAATAGTGCAAGCTGCGAAATATAGATGGAGCACAAAGGCAATAGGAAACCAACAAATGAAAACAACGGCATGATAGACGAAAGGAAAACGGAAAGCGGTGAAAGAGAAACAGAGAGCATGGAAAAGATGCTTAGCAAGAGGAGCCATAAAGAATTACAAAGCTTATATGGTCAAGGAGAAAGATATGCAATGCACAATCATGCTAAGGCATGAATTATTGTTATTATTATTATATGCAGCAAAGGTAATGATCAAAGAAAGTACGCTAAAGACATGGATAGATTTTGGAAATAAAATAAGGAATGCGTACAAAGAAAATCAAAAGCTATTTTACGGCATGGTAAAACAAATATATAAACCTAAACGTTTTGTGGAAAATATTAAGGATCATGCGAACCAAGGGAAGAGGAGGAAAATATCATAGAACCAATACTAATAATGAAAGAAAGCAGCAGAACAGGGATAGGAGCATAATGGGAAAAGCACCTGGAGAAGACGAAATTACCTGTGAAGTAACAAAGTTTTTTATAGAGTAGGATAATTAAGAACTATTGCATTTGCTAAATCTAGTATGAAGAAAGGTTGAAACACCAATGGACCAATGCCAATATATAAGAAAGAGGATAGCAGTTTATGCAGCAACTCTTGGCGATAACATTAACCAGTACGGTAGAAAAGATCTATACTAGAATTCTTCAAAATCTACGCCAAAAGATAGAAGCGACATTGAGATAATTTTTCACATTTTGCAATTATTTTATTAATTCGACTGTCAATACTATGTCCGGCTAAATTCATAGATAAATAAAGTACTAAAAGTGAGAATACTTTTCTTGCACAGAGAAATAAGAAGTTAAGTAAGTCCGGATAAGAAATGAAAAATTCGAATGGTTCACAAGCATAGTGCGTCTGAAACCAGGGTGCACACAGAGCTTTATGCTATTTAATAAAATGGTTGATGAAGTAATCAAGGCATGTAGCCCAAATAAAAAAATAATACACAGTAGAATTTTGGAAATTACAACAAATTAACGTAGGTAACAGAATTATGTTAGACGCCGAAATCGACTAAATACAATAGAAATTAGGTTTCTGGGGGAAACTATTAAGATTTTTATTTATAATGTTGTAGTAGCCGACTTATGACCGATGGATTGAGACTAGTCAGAATTCAGCTTTTCAATCAGAGAAAAATTGACGATACAGTGATCAACATTGATAATGTTCAGATACGATTTTCAAACGGTAGAGATCTGAGTTTTAATATTACTGCATAGGGCTGCTAATCTTTGGTCTAAAATTTGGGCTAGAATTTCACAAATAAATGGTTACTAGCATCCCATTAGTGTTCTTTGTGAAGTTTTACGACAAATCTTCTTTGACATACGATATAATTTTGAAACGTCATGAATGTTTTTAATACCAACTTATCTAACGGGACAACGTGCCCAGGACAGCAATGTACTCTAGAAAATGTTAGCCCAGTTTAAGTTACAATCACAAAATTAAACGGATAGGAATGAGAATCAGTCTTGCAAGCGGAACACCAGAGTTGTCCGACACAGACTTTAATGAATCTCAACTATGTTATAGAGGGACCTTCCCTCAGTACCCAGGTAGGAGCTTTTATCCTAAGGCACCCTAGTTTCTGAGAAAATCAACGTTATTTAGCGCGTTCATTCCTTTATATCACTAATGTTAGTTTCTCGACAAGCAAGCCCAGCGGATCTACGCCTGCCACGCTGGTGGCTCGCGTTCAATTCCTGCCAGTCCATTTTTTTTCGATCTTATTGTACACAATATTAACCATTGTATATCGTACAAATTATTCACAAATGATATTTTTTGCTGTGGCACTGTGGCTTGTATTTTGAATTTCGAATATTCGAGAGCACTTGTTTGTCCTGCCATTTTTTACCTGCGCTTCGTTTCTTGCCTTTTGTCCGTTTTTTATTTGCAGTTCAAATAAATAAAAATAATAAATAAATTTTAAATACACGTCATAATGCATAATTGTTTCCTATTTATTTAATAATAAAAGTACGACGGGGAAAAATATAATTTATGGATAATTTATATGCAATAATAATATCGTGAACAATAAGATTGAAAAAAATGTACCTACTGGCAGGAACCGAACGCGTACATCTTATTCATTGGACTAAGAAGGCTTGCTTCTCGAAAAACTAGCATTATCGCCATAAAGGAATGAACTGTGAATGAAGCGCATTCAGTATAATCCGTGGCGGCCACCTGGTGTTCCTCTTGTTAGTTTTGTGCAGATTGAGGAATGCCAAATTCCTGTCAACGTCCAAGTTTCTGTTTCTTGAAGAACTGTTGATGTTGCCAGTACTATAAATTATAATTAGATTGAATTACACTTTTATTACGGCTTTGGCTGCTAGAAACGTCAGCATGAAAACGACTGCTCGTTGAGTTTTACATAGCATTGCTTGTTTTTTTTTAAGTTTAGGATTTTTTGTTTTGAAGAAATAAATTTATTTTGTCACAATATTAAGTGCAAACGACAATAACGCAAAACACTCTCCAAAAATAATATATTTCACACTTCAAATACGCTCAGTATCTGCACCTGCCGTTATCGGAAATAAAAAGACAAAACCCACATAGCTCGAACATTGTCTCTTGGTATACCACGAAAACGCTGCCTCCCACTTGTGAGACCGTAAAAACCCGCGCTGCAGTCACCAATTAAACGTGTTCGTGTTTTAGGGGATGCCGCGCATTTAAATATGCGACCACCCAGCTTTTCAACGTTCCCCGTCCAGGGACTTCAGGTAGACATTCTTTTTTTCCACGACTGATCGACGGTCAGGACAAAAAGGAACGTGCTGTACCAGCAACTTGGATTCTCACCGTCGTCTCGTACTTTTTGCTAATTTATTTAATTCCGCCGAAATGTGTTTGTTTCGGTAATGGCTGGACACTTTGACATTTTTTGCTTAACCCGAACGGCCGTCTCTTCACTTTTTTGCCGTCCCTATCGTTGTCGCTTAGCTCCTATAACGTGTAAAGGTATAGGTTCGTCGTTGTAGTGGTGGTAGTAAATCTTGTACAGAAATCATGTCAACATGGATGTTATACGATGATCAACTTTTTTTCTACGTGTAGTTCATACCTACATATAGTTTAAGCCTTGCTTCTTTTATGAAACAAAAAATGAATGAAGTAATTTCAGCTCCTGCATGTATGTATACATAGGGCTCCGTTTAGGAAGTATGTACTTACATATGTACATTTAAACAAATTAAACTAACACATATTTCAACAATTTAACATTAACAAAACTGTCGGTTGCGGAGTTATTAAACAAGATCGATACTTGCACAGGTTTTATGGCCTGTAGCACGATTTGGGTGGAACTAAAGCTCACGCAAGTGAGTGAATGCATAAATTCAAATATTTTTACCAATTATAATAATCAATCCGAAATTTCTAAGTCACCTTTATACCTTGTAAGATGATTGTCAAGTTGTTTGTTTGTTGAATACGTTTGCCCATAGATATTTAGAATCATTATAGAATACCAGAATGTTGTATTTAGTGGTATTCGAGTTTTAATAGCTTCTGGGTAATTGATTCTGCGTTATTTACATTTTTTTTCCAGCTTATTTGTTTTCCTTTGGAATACTTATTGAAATTTCGTTTGGCATTTTTGGGCATCTCCATAGGCGAGTAATAAATGAGCGTACCATAGAAACTTTTAAGGAGACCTCACAAAGAATGGACCGGCAAAATGTGTATACAGAATATGTACATACATAGATGTGGCTTATGAATTTTTCATTGATACACTCAAAACCTTATTCTGGATATGCTTTTCATTGAGAAAGTTTGCCCTCAATTCTACTCCAAAAAATTATTGGATGACCGACAACCTCAGATTTCATGGTAAAACTTATAACTTTATCTGTGACATACATAGGCAATATCCAAACTTGAACCTAAAAGAACAAGTACACAATTATAAAATCTTTTATACAAAAAAGATACAAGATACCAAAATATCCTACAATGATAGATTTATTAAAAACTCTGATAATAAGAGTAAAGCAGTTTGGGCGGCAGCTAACACGAGACAAGAAAATATTCATAAAGATATGATTCTACAACACAATGGGCATATCATAAGAAAGCAGCAAAATGTAGCTCCTTCTCCTTCCAGCCAGTTACCAAAGAAGAAATAATAGCAATTATATCTACGCTTAGTAATAGGAAGTTACATGGTGCGGACGAAATTTCATTTTTTTTTTGTTAAAAAAAATTGTTAAATGTGTAGCTGATCCACTGGAGCAGATACATATTTAACTGTTTGCTGAAGTTGGGAATTTTCTCTAAACTTTTGAAGAGAGGAGTTGTAATACCTATTCACAAGAAGGGTTCTGAAACATCAATTATAATTTACAGACCAATCACCCATTAATCATCAATATAGAGAGCAACGAATGTATTATGGACAGTCAGCATGGCTTTAGACAGAATAGATCGACAGAAACCGCAGTCTATGTAAATTAAATCTTGATTGGTTTCAAAAATAAATATAAATCACTTGGGGTATTCGTTGACCTCACAAAAGCCTTTGACAGTGTACGACATGAACTTTTGCTGGAGAAGCTCAGTAAGCTAGGTATAAGAGGGGTTTGTTGGGAATCTTCAGCAGGGCATTCTACATAAAACACTAAGAGTAGCGCATGGAGTCCCACAAGGTAGTGTATTGGGACCTGTACATTTTATAATATACATACATCAACGACATGCCTAATCACCTGCGTATGATGTCTTAACTGTCAACTATGCTGATGATCTATCTTTATTAATTAAAGGATCTGATATACAAGATAAAAATACTTCCAAACTCGAATATTCACTTTGTATCACATACTAGGTTTCTGGGTGTAACAATTGATAGTTGCGTAAAGTGGACACTGCATACTAGTACGATAGTAACGGAATTAAGTAAAAAGTGCTATGCATTTCGCGAACTAAAAAAGAACGTCAATCTACAAAAGTTAGTTGCTTTATTCTGTAATGGCTTATAGAGTAATATTCAGGGGACAATCTCGAGGTGCCACAGATGTGTTGAAACAAAGAAGAAAGAAAGTGATACGAATAATTGAGGATAAAAAACCTAGAGACTCGTGTAAGGGTGTGTTTAAGAAACTAAATATAATCACCTTCCCATCTGTTTATATTTACCAATGTCTCTGCTTTGTTTACAATCACAGGTAAAATTTTAGTATTACAAAAGAACATTCTTACAGCTTTAGAAATAACTATTATCAGCTGTCATTACATAGACTAAATCTGTTTGAAAAAGGTTGCTACTATCCAGCCCAAAAACTATACATATAATGCACTTGATATTCACATAAAAAACAGTTCAACTTATAAACAATTTAACCCTCCGATCGGTGAGAAAGTCCGTAGGGACCTTTTACAACTTTTGAGAGTTTATAATTTTTTATTACCTTGCGTTAGAAATACACCGCTACATGTATTCTATAAAACGACGTGCTGAATCGATTAAAACCACTTTTAGAGCAATTCGATCACATATTGGGCTTTTCTTTTTGTTTGAGAGCATTTTCTACGTAGACACATGTACAAGGTCTGTACGGACCTTGCATAAGAAAACCGTTGAATATGTATTTCCGCAGGCGTCAGCCAATGTGAGACTTTTCCTTGACGAGTAAACACGTGTTTTTGTGCTTCTGTGTTTTATTGTTTGATTTCTTTCATGTTTAGAGCAATGGCCGACGACGATTGGAATGTTGTGAACATGGTTGTGAATAATACTACACGGTACCAGCGTTTGACTGCGGACGAAAAACGTAAGGCGGATGCAATATGTCAGGCTTAAATACATGATGAAATGAGCGATAGTGATGATCCGTTTGACGATGACGCTGATGAGACTGATCTTACATATCGCCCAGAACATGATGAGGACGATGTCGAAATCGGAGCAAATGTGGAAATTAATTTCGATCAATTCGATGAAAACGACGATGATCAGATATGATTTGTGAAGAAGCTTCTGCTGCTATTGTTGCTCTACCTCACAGTGAGTCCGATGCTGCTCATTTTGTTTCCAAAAATGGCAAGACATGGTACAAAAATCCACCACCGAGTAGACGCATACGTGCTCATAACGTTATCAACTACAAACAAAACAAACCAAGGCCATCAAACAAAATGGTTTATGATCCCCTATCAATCTTTCGTTCTCTGATCACCGAAGATATTGTTCGCATTATAATACTTGCAACAAATCATAAAGCCAACCAGGTAGCAACTACACGGAATGAAAATAATTCTACTAAACCGAAGCAATACAAAGCATTGACCCTTAAAGAGTTTGATTCATTTATGGCGATAATTTTGTATGCTGGACTGACAAACTCAAACACTGAGCCTGTAAGGGAACCATGGAACTCATCTCATGCCCCAATATACAAAGCTGCTTTATCACATGATCGCTTTGTATCCATTACAAAATTCATTCGCTTTGATAACGTGAATTCACGACCTCAAAGATTACTTACCAGCAAAACTGCCGCTATTGATGATATTTGGCTTACGTTACGCAAATTTGGAAGCAGCTTACACTCCACACAATTCAGTGACAGTGGACGGACAATTGTTCCCATATCACGGTCGCACACGTTTTACACAGTATCTTCCATATAAACCGGCGAAATATGGGATAAAAGTATCCCACAAATTATAAAGGATCAATGTATATTTCTAATGTTTTCTTTTAACTCTTCAGGTGATACAAACACCACATCAGCAGGGAGATAAACCTGAATTTGCCCCTCGTACTAGTCGTTGGTCATACCATTTATGTGGTCAGCAATATCATAGCCAACGCAAAACCCGTTCGAAATGTTTGACGTGTCCTGTAAATTACCCGTTTTTGTTCACTCACAGCAGTTAGCACGCTGTTTTACCTGGCAAGCAACAGTTGGATCATCTACGTCAAAACAATAAAACATAATACGACTAAAATCTTTGTAATACCTAAATAAACCAAGAATACTTTACTTAACTTTTGCTGACATTTTTATACTTCTTATCCGTCTATATACATTTAGGCACTTTTTACACTCATAAACATGCATACAAAATCACGTAGATGTATATACAGGGTGTATTTGAAATAAAGGTAAAGACTATGAAAAATGGAAAGATATTATTTTATTAAACTTAAATCCAAAATATTTTGCGCAAATTCCTTCCCAGACGCGAGAAAAAAATTTACAAGATATTTATAAAATATTTGAGGCGCCACTGTCGAATATTTTCGAACGAATATATGTATATATGTATGTAGCGGAGGGCAGGTTTTTCTACTAATGTTGTAACTAAGAGATAAGAGCTCTGACATTTCTAGATTTTTCCACCAGATTTTATTTGTTTTTAGGTGGGTTTATGCATATTTTTGGATGCTTCTCAATTGTCACAAACGAGGAACCGATTTAACATAAAGAATTGTTGAGGGTTGGCTTGTTGCCTGAATCGAAATTGTGATCAAGTTTATTGTCTTTCCGCATTTTTTTTTGATCGCTGCCCACATTTCGGGGTTACACATGACGGGATTTGGAATTTATTAGTTTTATTACTATTTGGAATACTTACTGAATTTAGTTGGATAATTTCAGGGTGGTTGGATTATTTCAGGGATTTACAGGTCAACCCGAAAAAAATGACTGAGGTTAACTGAGTGAGAGTTCTCATCAGACTAATTGATCAGGCTACCAGCAATATTAATCTTGCCTAAGTATGTATGCTGGGCAATCGATTTATCTATCATTTGGATCTAAATTTCTTGTCTAAGTCTAAGTTACATACCACTTCTTTGCAAATGTTTACATACCAAATTCTTTCAGCGTAAATTAATTTATCGCACAACGTGGAATTTACCACTAAACACTTGCCTTTTCAGGCGCGTAAAGCCTCTATAAAATTCAAGGGCTCACGGTCAAATTATGATGAAGTAATTAGTATTAATGACGCAGCATAACCACTACAATCTGGAAAGTACATAAAATAAGTGATAAACAACTGATTAATGAACAGTTCGGCTTTGTAAAGATGCATAAATCATCAAGGCAAAATTAATAAATCAAAAACATGACCACAGTTTTAAGAAACGTTAATGTGGACCCGAATTAAATACGTACTGGTATTTTTAGAAGACAATGGTGTGATATGTCAACCTGACGGTTCATTGATTAAGAATTTTTTAATACAGTTTTAATTGGCCTTTTGGTTCGCCATTATTCATGTTTATTTACAACGTGAATTGCCAAAACATAAATGATGGACTATATTTACATTATACATTGTAAATTTAACACATTTTTGCTTTTCGTGTAGTTTAGATTACATTAGATCTAAAAAGTATATCAACTGACATCTGCTTCAATAAAAGAATCATTATGAATTTAATCAGTTTTATTATGGTAACGTAAGCAGAGTATCCATAAATTACAAATAATTAAGATAGATGAATTTAAATAAATCTGTAATAATTATTTTAAAATAAACATTTGTTAAATGTATGTATATGAATACTTTTCGAATGTAAAACAGACGGAAAATTTGTGAATTTACTAAGACAGGATGATACAGATGATGATAATAAATTGAATTCTATAACGAACATACTTCTCTGTAAAAATATACGACCTTATAGAATAAATTATGTTAGAAATAGGTACTCTAAGATATTACAGCAACAAAGAATTCATTAAACATATTCGTCGTACCTACTATTTCCGAGTTAAAATTTTATCAGATGTACAAAACTTGTTCCTTTTATAAATCAGCCCTTACGATGCTCGCTTTTAAATTAATTTAAATTGATTCTTATTCGTTCAAAACGAATTCTCGTTGGTACATTTTATATAAATCCATTGAACTGTAATAATTGCTTTTAGGATAAGCATAAGGTGCTTCTATATTGACAAATTGCCAAGTGTTGTAACACTTCTATTGCAGTGATACAAACTTGTTAATCATGTCATCCTTAACACATAAGATGCCATGCAGCTGAGTCGTCTCTGACTATAGCTTCGAGAAGATTTTTTTCACGAAGCTATGCAACAAGAGAGAATGGCAAGGAGAACGATGCACCTACTCCCTAAAAGCAAATACCATTAAATGGTATACGGACGGTTCCAAGAATGATAAGGGTACAGGTGCAGGAATCAAGTTCTCAAAGTCAATGGGAACTTACCCCAACGTCTTCCAGGCAGAGATCAACGCTATTGGAAGATGTGGTCAACGGAATCTTGATAGAAACGATCGGAAGCAAAGCATTGCAATTTTCTCCGATAGTCAAGCAGCCATAATGGCAGTGGCTTCTAACACCATCACATCGAACTTAGTCTGGGAGAGCTAAGAGAAACTAACCAATCTAGGCAGAGAGAACAGAGTTGCACTATGCTGGGTACCAGGACACCCTGGAATCAGTGGCAACGAGAAAGCTAATTTGTTACCAAAGAAGTTCGCCACAACATCATTTGTGGGACCGGAACCATTTTTCGGAGTAGAGTTTTAGCGTGAAAGAGGCGTGGAGAACGGTGATCTTGAAAGAAACATGGCCCAACGTGTGCTATTTGGAGGTGGGTGTGTTACGGTTTGGGGTGGCATAAGATTTAACGGTTGCATCGAGCTGGTGGTTTTGAGAAATCAATCCATGAATGCAGAGAAGTATAGGGACTTTTGCCGATAGTTGTAGCATTTACCCGAAAGTTTGGAAGAAATTTCTTATTTGTGGATTATAATGCTCGTCGCCACCCACCCCACATCGTCGAGGATGTCATTGTTGCCAATAATATTGAAAGGATGATATGGCCCCTAGTTTTCCAGATTGCAATTCGAGCATGTTTGGGACAAACTTGAGGGACAAAAGAAATTCATCAAACGCTAATAGAAAACATGCACAGAAGATGCTTAGCTGTGTCACGAGCAGGAGGAAGCCCTACAAAATATTAAAATTGAAGTTGCCACATTTAAAGTTATTTTTTGTGTCAAAAATGTTTTTTAGATAAAACATTATTTTTTTGAATTATCACTTTAGTGTATTTTTTAACAATTTCTTATCAGTAAATTAGTGTTTAACCTTTATGTGACTGGATAGGTACCCGGGTGCCTTTTTTAGATTTAAATATTAATAACTTTTGTGTTTGAATTTGCTGAGCTTCGAAATTCTGTGATATCTCTAAACTTGTTCTATATTACATTTTGTTATATACAGTTTGTTATTTAGATTTAATTTTTAGTTAGAAAATGGTATCCGAAATTATTACAACTTTTAGTGACTGTGTACGCCCATAAGTATCTCGAGATGATCGCTTTCTGACTGTTGTATCAAGCAAAATTTTTAATCATACATTTTTTAATGGCATAATTGCTTCGAAATATAGAGAAATTGTATGCGCTTGTGATTCAACTATATGTTAAAATCGCAATAAGGAATTATCGATTGAAGAATATGTAAATGATCCCTTGCATTAAATATAATTGTGTAGTTGCATATGAAACTCAAATTATACAAAAATCCTTACTCCGAAAATTTTTAATTACATAAATACTTGGAAATATAGTGAAAATGTAGGCGATAGCGATTTAACCATATTTATTTGTTGCAAGATCGCATTACAAAATTATCCATCTAGGGATATATAAATGATCCCTTGCATTAAGTATAATTGTGAACCTGCATATGAAACTCGATTTGATACAAAAATATATTGCCTCTATAAATAGTAATTTACATACAGTTGACCATATCATTACTGCTTCGCATCCGGATATCTCTGTAAAGCATACTTTTATCTGAGTTTTATGGCAGTTTGAGTCGGTTTTAAATCAACCCACTGCACGTGTAAAATGATTGCCCAACACTCTTGGAATTCTGCTTGGAGTTAGTACAGAAGACATGCATAACTCGTTTGCAAGATCTTTCAAAAATCTCTGTCTTCGGTCGGTTAATGTAAGCCTAGGATTGTGATCCGTGTAACTTATGTATGGCACTCAGTGCGGTAAGACTGATCATATTGTGAAAAAATGTTACGGGCCAACGATTTGTTGTAGCTTTACTGTATATTCAGATAACATTTTATCCATTGTGTCGACACCGCCTTTGGTTTTATTGTGATATTTTATAATTAAATGCAGCTGTTTCTGTAGCAAGGAGGTGCAGATTATGCATTGTTCAAAAATGGTGCCCAATTCGAGCAGTATTTACAGGATAGTGTTGCGATTTGTTCATTTGATTATTTTGTTTGCTCTAAACAACAAAGACTGTTTATTTTATTGTCTGCACTTGTTATAATTATGATTAAAAAAGACGCTGTGATTGTTTAATTGCGTATACGCCAATTCATAATCTAGTCTTAGTTTTGTCATATAAAAATTTGCAAAAACTTTTCTTTTTCTTGCATTTTTCCTTATTTAAGTGTATGCTTTTATGACATTATTCGAATCGCTCGAAATGTTCTTTCATAAAAATCAAAAAAAAAAAGAATATAGTGCAATTTAAAAAAAACAAGTTGAATTACGTTTCTCTTGAATTATATCTGAAAAACAGATAATTCCCATTGTCGTTTGCAAAACCCTACAGTTGCATACATAGATCATTAGAATTAGATATCAAATAAACATGTTACAACCTTTGGAAATTTTTGTCAAACACTCGGTATGCGTCGTCACTAAAAGGTGTTATTTTCACAAAAAGGTTAAATGGTTTTAAATAGTTAAAAATTCATATTTTGTTATATTCCTGCCGCCTTTTTGCTTTTTTGTTAATTTATTTTGGAAAAAAAGTTGATTTCTATTATTTCTTCATCAGTGGACCACTTCAATTGAACAGCACTTTATTTTAAGTATGTATTCATTATACATTATAAGTAACACGGCCTAGAAAACACGATATAGTAATAACTACTTGCTAGATAGGTACATTACAAAGATTTACGACTACACTTAGTACACGCATAAGTATCTGTCATTAGAAAATTCACCGTGTGACTTTACAAAATCGCTCCTATTATCGCCTATACATATAGATGAATACCAGCATTTGCATCGCAGATGCGCGTTACAAAATTACACCTCTCCATCAAATACGGTAAAATAGTGGCGCGATCATCGACAAAAACGCGCGCGAGCGTAAAAGTAACGTCCAATTATGAACGTAAATGATGGCGCCTTGTATCGCCGTAAACAAGAGTACCAGCGCTGACCAATCGACATACATACATGCCAGCACACACAACTCGAAAGGAATGAATAGCTAAGTCACCGGAGTCGCCTAGGGCAATGCCGACCGCCAACCGGACTCACTCCTACGCGAACGCCACGGCTCTCAACCTGCCCCACACATGCTCGCATACACACATATATGTATATACAAAACGAAACTCCTCTCGAATGAGATACGACCGACACATATTACAAAATCTCAACGGGCGCTGAACATCGGACGGTGGATCCTCTCTGTTCGGATCGGATAAACCGACGCGATGGTTTTGGCGGGTTGATGCGAGTGAAATGCGATTTGCGACGACTCTAAACCGAACGATAAGATGATGAGGATGAGATTTTCTTTGTGTTTGTTTGAATAGTTGCGCGTGTAAATTGACGTGTGAATGTATTATATTGTATAATACATTGTGTCTTTTTTTAAACATTACAACATGAATATTTGTTATATGTACAAAATACTTGAATACATACATATTTGACTATGCAAATATTGGGACACAATAAGATATCATACGGGGAATCTCTGAAGTCTTCTGTCAAAATGTTAGCTAGATAATCGACAATATTAGTTTCGTGTGTTTACATTGATGTATTAAAGTTCATGGTAAACTGCTAAGCTTTCGCTACATACTTGACATTCTTTACCATTCACTACGTGACAAGCAATTAGTTTTGTATTCAAAATAGATATTTAAAACTTGCAAAAAAACGCTGATAACAATACGATTTTTAACAAACTTTACAATAATACTTAAGGTATTCATAATATTCACTTTTTCTGTGAAAAAAGCTGACGTTTGAAATGTAGCAAATAATATTATACCATTAAACAGTCATAAGTAAATTTATATATATATGTAAAGAAAGTAGACTTTCTTTATTTAATTTTATTAACTCCCACTAATTGGAATAATGTCAAGCAGACGTCAAATATAACAAAGTGACAGGACTAAAAAGTGACAGGACTAAAGAGTGACAGTGAATGAATTTAAAAAAAGTGTAAATAAAAACTTAAATTGTCGTTTCTCTTAATACAGAGAAACTAATTAGTTTGTGTTTACAAATAAAGAATATTTAACCCCCTTATAAAACGACAATTTTGGTAAAACATGAAGCTACAGTTTACGTTTAAAGTCGTAGCTTCTCCGAAAGATGAGAAGACAAATGTAATGTACATAACTTCAATCATGACGGAGGATGGGAAAAAGTATGTGTTGCTAGAGGATGCTATGTATGTTAGTGCACATAAGGAGTTACAAAAAGTGAACACATTTAATAAAGTGAAAGCAAGTTTGAAAAGAAGACATGATAAAATAAGTGCATGGTTTATATTAACAGATGACCTTGAAAAAACATACATAGATGAAGCAGGAAACTTAGAATTTGAAGACGGAATTTTGCAAGAGATGGATAATGAGAAAAACGATGATATAGAAAATCCAAGTTTAACCAGAATATTAGAAAAATTAGTAGAAGCCTCACAGAAGAGGAAAAAAGCTATATATTTAGAATGTCTAGCAATTAAAGAAGCAATAAAATACTGGGAACACTGGTTGATTGGAAGATATTTTGAAGTATACTCAGATCACAAACCTTTGGAACACCTTAACATTAAAGTAAGAACAGACGAAGAACTGGGTGAATTGACATATTATCTGTCACAATACGATTTTAAAATAAAGTATTTACCAGGAAAAGATAATCTTGAAGCGGACTGTCTTAGTCGAAACCCGGTTTTAGAACCAATTAAGACCGAAGATATGCTAAAGATAGTAAATTTGATAACGATAGATGAAATAAAAAAAGAACTAAAAGAAAATAAAAATGCAGAAGATTGGAAAAAAGATAGAAAACTAGCATTACAAAACACCATAAAATCACATGAATATAATAAGAAACTCTTTGACAAAAACAGAAAAGAACACGGATTCGACGCAGGAGACCTAGTCTACGTGGAGAATGGCAATAAATTAAACAGGAAAAAACTAGACGAACTTAGGATTGGTCCATTTGAAATAACAGAAAAAATATCAGATTCAATATATAAAATCAAAACTGGAAGAAGGAATGTTGGTGAAAATTCTTAACATCATTTTCATGGTGGGAGGGGAGATGTAAGGAAAGTAGACTTTCTTTATTTAATTTTATTAACTCCCACTAATTGGAATAATGTCAAGCAGACGTCAAATATAAAAAAGTGACAGGACTAAAAAGTGACAGGACTAAAGAGTGACAGTGAATGAATTTAAAAAAAGTGTAAATAAAAACTTAAATTGTCGTTTCTCTTAATACAGAGAAACTAATTAGTTTGTGTTTACAAATAAAAAATATTTAACCCCCTTATATATATATATATACAGGGTGCCAAATGAATAGTGTCAGAAAAATAAACAGTGTAAAACTCACACAAGAAAGGAGACAACAGATATTTTTTATCAAGTTGAATGATATGTAAATAAATGCTTATTGTACTATATGAATGCATTTGTTTACGAAGCAGCTTTGCTGCTTTATGAATTGCGCATATGGTCTTTTCACAAATATTCTATTTATAACAAGGTCACACATTTACTACAGATTTTATTCATTTCGACCTGTTTTTTTTTCGTAGGAATCAGGTGTTTTTGTGTTTTTTTTTCATTACTAAAACGTTCAATATTAAAGTACAACGATATATTACCTAATGATCTTTTAATTAATAATTTACTATTTAAGATCGCGTTCGTAGTTAATCGTTTTTTCTTTTCAAATAATTCGTGGTAGTCTTGTAGAGGACTGTTTGATAAGAAACAGGAAAAAAACTTAGAGTAGTAATGTCCGCAATTACTACCACGAGCCCTGGATGCACGCTTCTGTGCGACGGCAAAACTTCTCATAAGCTGGGCCTTCAACCCTTCAAACCGGGACTTCGTGCTGGCCACAGAATCGTTCCTTCTCGGCCTATCCAATGTGCAAATGCCCAGTTTAAATGTTCCCATTCAAGTTGAGCAACATGTGGAGGTGCCCCATCGTGTATGAACTACATTTGCTGTCGTACATGTAGTGGTATGTCATCCAAGTAATCGAGTAACGTATTTTGCAGACAATTTAAATGATCTACCGCATTTAACTTTTCATAGTACATGTAGCCCAAATAAATGATCGCCCAATATTCCGACCCATACATTTACTGATGTTCTATGTTGGGATGAATGGATATCTTGTGGGTTTTTATCGACCCACTGATAAATATTATGGTAATTCAGCACACCATTTTTTGTAAAACAGTATTCATCGGTAAACAGGATCACGGATCGAAGATTTAGAAGACGAGTTTCTGTTTGACGAAACCATACACAACCCGTCGAGGGAAATCATTGTCCCAGTGCAGTAAAAGATTTTATCTTGTTTCTCCGTAGATAAAAATTATGTTCATGTACTCAGTATTCGTATAACTTGCCATAGTGTACACATAAGACAATGAATGCCTGCGAATGACTCAACGTTCTGCCTCCATTTATGCATTGCGCTCGAACAACAGGGCCGGACTGAGATTGAAAACTATTATTTTCTCGTTACTGTGTGAACATAAAGTATTCATTTTTTGGAATTTAGGTTTCCATGTCATAACTTAAACCTCTTTTATTTTCATAGACGATTCAGTAGACAGCCTTTATGTAATGCACTATCGAATTACTGCCTCTCGTAAACAAACTTCCGCCATTCATTTTTATCTCTTGCCAGTATTCTCGCTCTTTATTGTGTTACGCCGCGCCCTTCTAGTAGCTTCTCCACATTTTGGGTCAATGCCTTTTGGTCTTCCTCTCGATCTCTTAGTTAGCATCCGTGACTCCCATATTTTCTTGACCGGTCTGTCGTTGCTCATTCGGATTAAGTGTCCATACCACCTGAGCTTTAACCGATTCTATTCCTAATTGCTCTCTTATTATTGTATTCATTATTTTGTCTCTTTTAGTTATTCCAAGAACTCCTCTCAAGTACTTGATCTCCATGCTCTGGACTTTGGATTTCATTCTCTTGGTGGGCTTTCACACCCGTAAGTGAAAACTGGAAGAAACACTGTTCTGTATACGCACATCTTTGTTTTCCTAGATCATTTTTCCATATAAATGTGTTTCTCATTAATATAATATAGCTTTGATACATTCTCTACTCTGTAGGATATTTCTGTTTCCTGTGTTCGGTTGCTATTTATGTGTAGTTCTAGGTATTTGACTTGCTCGATATCTTTGTTGTCGATTTTTATGTTTGGTTTTGTTGACATTCATTTTTAAGCTTCTAGCTGATAGTGCTTCATTCCATAAGCCCAAGTTGGTTTCCAGATCTGTTTCACTTCGTGCAAATACGACCAAATCATCTGCAAATGCACACTCGCTCAGATCCTCCGCCTCCAAATTTCTCCATATTATGCGTTCTAACCACATACCTGTTGTTTCTGTGTATGCTCTCTCTTGCTCGTTGTAATTTTCCCGATGTTGTCCTTTGTCTTAGACTTTCCACTATTACTTCTCTTGGGACCTTGTCAAACGCTTTGTCTAGGTCCACGAAAGGCAAGAGGTAATATTGTCCAAACTCTCGAATGCGTTCTTGCAGCTGTTTTGTAGTGAAGATGTGGTGTTGGGTACTTCTTCCTTTCCTAAACTAGCTTAGTGACCGCTCCATGTTTAAATCTATTTTGTATCTTAATCTGTGTTCTACTATTCTTTCATATAGTCGTGCTTATTTCCCTTCTTGAATATTGGAATGACGATACCTACTTCCCAGTCCTTCGGTATCCTTCCTTCGTTGCAGCATATGTTGCGGATCTGGGTTTAGAAAGTTCATACCATGTACTCCTTTTAGCATTTCTGCGGTGATCTGATCACACCCTACAGATGTCCCTTTCTTTAGCTTTTAGGTAGCAAAAATTTCCTCTTCCCCATTAATATCGTCCCCTTGTAACGATTCTGTTTCCTTCTGTTCCCATAAATTACCATTAAGTAAATTTAATATAATAAATAAATTGAATTTGCAAAATGTCCTGGACGAAATTAGTCCTATTCTTTAATTAAGGCCTGGGTCAACTATTCAGTTGTAATTGGAGAATTTGGGCGTCATCAAACACACTTTCCTAATTCATTCTTACGTCCAATAGCATTGATATCTGGACTGCATGCTGACTGATTCAGTTTATATTATAATCATGCAAACTAACATCGTGTGCTCTTCAAATCATTCAAAATTTTACCACTTCTTAATGTACTTTAGAGCACTATTGCGAAAAAAACAACAAAGTCGGTCTGTAAAAGTTTTCATTGTTATTCGACATGAAACATTCTCCAGGTTTTCTTCAGACTCTTACACATCTACTTGGCTAAATATAATAGAAGTCCAATGACAAAGTTCCAAGTATCAATGATCTGTTCCAAATCTAATTTAAACCATTTTCCTCTACAGGTCTCAATCAGTTTCTATCCAATTTCAAAACGCTTACAATCGTAAAAAATGGTCAATAGCTGCAGTAGTTTTCCTCTGCTGTCCTGTTCCTGATCGCCCTGTTATGGCACACATTAGTCTTCATTGTTCACAAAGCTTCCTCAACCTATACAGGATGTACTTGAAATAAATAAAAAAAATATGAAAAATGGAAAGATATTATTTTATTAAACTTCAATCCAAAATATTGTGCGCAAATTCCTTCCCAGACGCGATAAAAAAATATTCGTCACGCCACTGTGTTTTAACGAATATATGTAGCGCAGAGCAGATGTAGCGATAGGCGATATTTAACATGTGTCCAACGCACAATCAGGTTCAGTCTGTTTCCAATATTGCATGTCTACGTTTCGGAGGGCTTACGCACTGCATGTACTGTACTATATGATTTTCATTTATGGTGAAACAGATGAAAATGTTCACCAAACATGTCTTAGGTATAGGCAGCGTTTTCCAAATCGCCGAGCCCCATCTCACACTTGCATAACGGATGTAAGGGTTAGATTACGGGAAACCGATAGATTGTTGCCATCTTAAGAAGATCGTGGACGTGAAAGCGCCCATAGAGTTTTGCGTGCTGAAGAAGACCTCCTGGACCTTATTGACAGAAATCAAGGTGTAAATACACGAGAGGCAACACGACAGTTCTGGGTGTCTAGAGTAATTCTATACATTGGTTATATTTAAAATAAAAGTTCCTTCATCAATTAGTCTAGCATTCAAAGCTATTTAAGAAAGCTGACACATCAGCGTTATCTCGTACTCTTTATAACATCAACAGCTGTTTTTGCGATGTCTTGCGTTAGTTCGATCGAGGTTTTCATTTTGGCATTCGCGTCGTAATTGAACTAAAATTTTTTGGATTTATATTCTACATAATTGTATCTTACCATTCTTAATATTTTTGACTTAATACACCCTTAGAGTGGCCTCTGATGATCAGATGCAGCAGAGAAAGTCCAGGTATGGTCTCCACAACCGCCGTCAGCGTCGACGACATGGCTTTCCTGATGTCTAGACAAGCGATTCTCTGGTTCTTGGTCAGAATAGGTTATAGAAGTTACCATGACTTTCGTGTACAGCCAATGGTGCATCCAGGGCGTTAACCCTCAGGTTTGCCAAACATTCTCATGCAGCCTCAAAAGTACCTAATAGCTTTGTTCGTCACATGCTCCAGGTGTAGAATTTGAGAATTTAGGTTTTATGTTGAACTGCGACCTATTATGATCTACATATTATGTCCCATTACATGAGTTTTGAGTTGCTAAGATTTGTCCGCAGCTATAGCCCCCATCTAGTCTAAGCGGAGTGCAATGAATTTCCGATTGATACTTTGAGTCCCCCTACATATACATCATGCTTTGATGCATAAGGCCAAATCACATGCATACATTAGGAACTTCATGCAGAGATTCTAAACAGGTTCTTTTGTGGAATCTGTCGAACAATTTATTTAATAGAATTAAACAATTGTTAATGTCTAGATATCATTCACATGCCTGCAAAGTGAAAATAAACTTTTCTGTGGGAATATTGCATTATTCTCCTATTATGTCCACTGCAAACATTGCCAACTTCTACTGGTCTAACAATACTTGTATACAATCGAATCACAACGATATCGATTACCGCATGACTTACAACAGTAAATAAGTCCATTCAACAGCAGTCAACGGATTCTAAAACTAATTTATTATCATCGTTCGTCCGCATATCGCATATTTCAACGAACGAACAGTCCCACAACGACGCGCGACGGTTGGCATTATTCACCCATTCTACCCGACGCAAAACATAACAATCGAGATTCCTAACGAACTTAGAAAGTTGACAAATTGTACGATTTAACTCAATACGAACGTTCGTTCGAACGATGCAAATTGCGTTATTACCAGATGTTTGTGATGCAAATGGGGCTTTCGAACGATAGCGGAGCACAAGAGAGGCCGGCTGCGCGGCGGTGGCCTTTAGTACGATCACGCCCGCGAGTTCACGCAACACAATAGTTCGGAACGGCTGCGTTCGACACGCGGAGAGACAGCTTTTCTTACCTATTCGACATCAGTGCGATTTACATTTGTATTGGGCCTGTTTTCTATTTAGGTTTGTGTGCATGTAGGTTATTTATTTATGTAAAATAGTCAGTTTTGAAGAGGAACGACGTCAAAAGGAAGCGATAACTTCAGCAACGTAAACATTAAGAACTTTAAGATGTTTTCAGAAAGATGTTGTTGATATCGTGTTCTGAAGAATTGTACTAGAGAGCCATAAGAGATGAATTGATTTCTGATTAAACTTCAGAAAAAGTATAATACAGGTATTGACTACTACACTGTTTACAGTGTGAAATGTTTAGTCTTAGAAAGTTGTCTTCTTTCTTGTCTTTCCCACAGCATAGAATGTTTAAGTAATAGAAATAGTACGGGGAGAAGTCAGTAAGTAAGCCACAAAAAGCTATTATAAAGTGTTTGTTGGGTTGGCGTCTGAACCACATGCGTACCTCTTGTTGAACATCGTTGTCACCCTCGAAATGTTTGCCGCCAAGATTCTTTTTGAGTGGACCGAACAGATGATAGTCGCTTGGGGCCAGGTCGGCACTGTAAACCGGATGTTCAAGTAGCTCCCACCCTAATTCCTCAATTCTCGCCTGGTCCAAGTGGGCCGTCGAATTGCATTCCAAAGCAACACAACAAAACTCTACAGTATGATTCAGCAGTCACGGTCTCATTTCTGTTGTGGAAATAGGCTAGGAGCACTCCAGAATGCCAGAACACGGTAACCTTACCAGCTACCACAACCTTGAGTTTCTTTATTGACGGCGAAGAAAGACGTTTCCATTGCATTGAAGGACGCTTTGTTTCAGGTTGATAGTGCTCCACCCATAACTGATCACCAGCAACAATCCTGTTAAGCATGTGTATCGAGAGACGTGTTGTAAGGACAAGCCTATTGTTCTTCGGTCAGTTGTCTAGGTACCCACCGTGAGCAAACTTTTCGGAAATTCAAGCGATCCTGCATCAGTTCGTAGACTAAACCATGAGAACACACTTTTGCAGTTGCTATACTGTCTATTGTTATCCGCCTGTCAATTGGAATCATCTCTTCCACCCGTCAAAGTGTTGGATCTGTCGAAATCTGAACGAAGCATCCAGTCCTTGAAAGAATTTCTCGACTCAGTTATACACCCTGTTATTTGCGACTTTTCACCGTAAACACGAATCATTTCCTTAGGGATAACTTTTGCAGAAAGTCTTTTTGCCCAGAAAAAAATGCACAGCAGCACATTGCTCTTCCACAGTACACTCTTCGAGCTCGGTCGCCATTTTAACACTGCCTGTGTTTGCGCACAGCAACTGTCATCTCAGAATTATAAAACTGGATTGTAGTGACACCTATTGAGAGATATGGAAACAACTCACTCCTACTTTCAGCTTTCCTACAGCAATTCCTAACTTATTGAATGACTTTTCCTCGTATGTCTCTTACAAGCATTAAAAGTGGTTACAACGTTTTGGCATGTAGATGATGTCACTCAATACGTGATACCTTTTGTGTCTAGTTTTATCTACAGCAAAAAGTTTTTTACTTTAACTTCTTGGACCTTGCTATTAATCAGGCACCATCACATCAAAGAAAAGCTAAATAAAACTACATGTACACTCTTCTCTCTCTTATTTCTTCTTCTCGCCCAAGGGAATCAAACTGGTACGTATACCACACCTGGAAATAAACCATTAGAATGGCAGAACGACAAGATTTGGAAATTGTGATCTTAAATGTTACAAATTTAAGATGTTTTGGTATATTTAAAAGAAGGTTTATCACTTAAGTTTATGAATCGTAATTTTCCTGAAAATAGCAGTAGTCAAAGTGTCGAGACGTCGAGTAATCAAAAGCCTTCAAAGAATAGAAGTAGCCTAAACGATATCACCATTAATTCTTAACAATCTCCACATAAAACGCATCCAGCTAAGCTGCTTTCGCATCCTACTTTAGAGCTGATTTAAAACCTGGATTTGAAACCAGTTGGATTGGTTTAGATCTGGTTCTATAGTAGTTCTGAAAACAGGTGAGCAGCAGATTAACTGATTCACAAAGGAACTTATCTCGTTTAGAGGTCCAGGTTATGGAAAGAAGGTAGTGGGTTTAGAGCTGGTTGCAAAAATATGCTAGATGTTCTAGAACTGGAAAAGAAATGGTGGTGCAGAGCAGGTTTTTGCTGGTTGTCAAAGCAAACTTAACTGATTCAGAATTTACACAATAATGACAAAGCCGTATTCTCTTCAGTATACTAGAGAAAAAATGGTGACAAGGCAATAATGTATTACAAATACTCAAAACAAAAAGTTTACCTGTTCCCCAACCCATCCAAGAATATTGAAACTTATTAAAAAAAAGAATTTACTATTTATAATGAATGTGATGTTGAAAGCAAAGGAAAACTAGGAAGAAAAATTTATCAAAACCTAAACGTTTAAATTCTACTTCTTTACGTCATTTTTAAGCTATCAAAGTATGTATTTATGTGAAAAGTCCTTCCTAGAAATAAACTTATGCCGATCAATTTTCGCACGTTTTATTGCATACTTCTTCTGCAATACTACCTCCTACCCTAGTTAGAATTTGACAAGTGAATAATAGAATTAATTTAGTGTATTTACAAAGCAAGCAGTCGTTAAAAGGAAGCACTCGAACGAGGCACAATCGAACTAAACAAATATTTATCTATAGACATAATTTAAAGCCATGCATTCCAAGATTCCAGCGGTGTAAAACACCAACCATAAAGGCATTAACAACGAACACAAAGCGATTATATCACAATAAATAATCTTATACAGTGGCCGTCACATCACTGAAGAATTTATTACTTTCGGTATTTTTATAATTATCTTGTAACGGTAATGAGTTGTAGATAAAATTAATGTTAGACAAGGTCTAATAATAAAATAAAACCATCATATTTTAAATGACGTAAAAGTTCCGATAACCAACTTTTAAACTATGTGTGTTAGTGTATATAGGTTGCTCTAAAGATTTTATGATTCAAACAAAATAGACCACACAAATATTATTTGTTAATTTGCAAAAATGGGCAATTTTATGGTTTACCAGCTATGATTTTATGTTTACACTAAACTGTAACCGAGTATTGTGTATAGTGGTATTATCGATTTAATTTTAAAGTACTCTATGGCGTTTGGATTTTTTTTTATTCTAATATAAACACACCTTTAATTATTTGGGGAGAGGGTTTATTATGCTTTGGGAATCAATTTCTAAACCATCTTGTTTTCTTTTTAGAAAATTCTTGGACAAAAGTTATTCTGATTACCATTTCTGCATCGAAAACTTTTAATCGAAAATAATTTTTATACTTAGTGATAAAGTTAACTTTTATCCGTAAAATTTTGAGGAACAAAATTATTTTGGTCAAAAAGTTTTAAAGTTAAACATCAGCAATTATTCGATAATTAACCTTGAAACAAAAACATCTTTTAGCGTTATAAGTTATACTTACAAGGGGCACACCAGAGTTATCCGACACGGATTTTAATTAATCCGAACTAAGTTATAGAGGAGCCTTCCCTGAGTACACAGGTACGAGCTTTTATTCCAATGCGCCCTAGTTTCTGAGAAAATCTACGTTGAACGAACGCTCCAAGTTCATTTCTTTATATCGATAATGTTAGTTTTTACAAAAGCAAGCTTTCGTAACCAATGGATAAAATCTACGCCTGCCACGCTGGTGGCTCGCACATATCTTAACCACTGAGCTACAAAGGCTTGCTTGTTGAGAAACGAACATTAGCGATATAAAGGAATGAACGCCCTAAACAACGTTGATGTTCTCAGAAACTAGGGTGCGTTAGGATAAAAGCTCGTACATGGGCTACTGAGGGAAGATCCTTTTATAACACAATTGAGATTAATTAAAATCCTTCCCGGACAACCCTGGTATTCTCCTCGTTGGAAATAAAACCCACTCGAGCTATGAAGGAACATAAGACCTAACTAACACCATGGCCACCATGTTTGTATTTGATAACTAGAGTTATTACACTTATGTCACACATTCAGTTCATTATTTTTCTTTATTATTTTCCTCCAAACTATCAAAGTGGTGTTTACTCTAGAGGATGATATGTACGATGATAATAACAATTATTCTTCTCAAGAGTTCTATTGACTACTTCACTGAGGTGTCTCCTAATATTGATATTAACTTGCATGCACTAAAATACCACAGGCATGTAGTAATTTGTGGATAATTAATTGATGACATCGCCGTAGGAGACATTCCAAATCATGTCGAAGCCGGGGTCCGAGTCTCTATTATGAAAACTTGCATATCCTGCATCCTCTTGTAGGAAACGGAACTGGAAAGACTTATGCAATCGGATTACTAACAACAGTTACTCTCTTCTGGGCCAACAGGTTTATGCAGAGATGGGACCAGCTGGTGAAAAAGGTGAGCAAGGACAAATTTGTTCAGTTAGTCCTCTAGGACAAGGTGTTAACTATCTTTTTCCGTTTTTTAACCATAAAATTATGTCCTGTCAAAAATGCTGATTACCTCGTATACAGTTTCGAAGGTAGAACCAGGACAAACAGGTATTTAATGTCATTGTGACCAAATAACTTCTCCAAGTGTGACGGGTGGGCAGGGAAGGCAGAAGATCACTCGACATATCAACCATGCTGGAGACAAAAATATGTGTCTTCGTTGCCTAGAAGATTATCATTTCAGCACTCTGCAGAAGTGGAACACATTGGGTTTGGCACAAACAGATAGCGTGTGCAATTCAATGTAGCTTTGCGTTTCCCCAAACTACAATTACCTGCCAGACTACAAGACGTAGTATTTTATTACGCTTGCATCTGCTGGAATTTTGGAACCAAGCCTAAATTTGAAATAACTCCAAAGAAGATCCACCCTTCCATTTTTTAATAATTTCCTTACAGGAAGCGTTTTCATGATGCAATTGCCCACAGAGTTTTTATTCATTTATTGTAAAGCTGGTATTTACATAGGAATGTTGTGATACTTAAACAAGAAATTGCTTGAAGAGGAACAAGAGGTCCAAGTCTTATGTTTACTGGAAATGGATTCGCAATAATTCAAAGAATTCACATGTATCAGGTTTTAGCCCACACACTCTAATAACATTAATAAATCAATATATCTCTCTCTATTACATATTTTCAATCCAATTTTACAAACACAAATACCGTACGTATATGTAACATCATCAGGCGTAATAAATTATTCTGAAAATGTTATAGTTAAGTCCACAAATAACTGCACAATTTATGTTTACATGGACATAATTATCTTATTAAGTAACGCTCCAATGCAGCAGTGTACCAGTGTATTTTCAATAGAATTAAAATCGCCATATTTATCGTAACAACAATTTAATATGAAATTGAATAACGATCTCGGAAATAATTCCAGGTGAAATTACCTTAAACAACTACAAATTGTACGAGTTCCGAACTCTGTAGTTGTAAACTGTTTCACTTTATTTTATAATTCCCGTGGCAAAATTGCCAATTTTTCCTGGATTTAAAGCAAGAAAAACGCATAGCATGTTTTAACCGTAACAAACACTACCTGCTCCTTGACATATTGCAACAGATGTTATCATAAACTGGTTCTAAATATAGTGACTTTATAAAGGCAGCGTGGGCGATATGCATATGCATTACCTCTGATTGGGTATCTCATTTATTTTGCATCTCATTTGAATAATTATTAATGTTATTAATTTTTGCGAAGCAATAATTGTAAAATATATACATTTGCCATCGTAAAAAGCGCGACTAAAATAAATTCTCATTTAATTTCAAGGTGTAAGTTGGACAAATTATTATTGTATGATGTCAGGTAAGAAAATGTTAATTAGGTACCAAGTTGTGCTTTACTCTTTATTTAGTAAACCATTTCATAATTATTTATTATTTCTTAAGAATCAGAACTGAACTTAACTTTAAAATCTTTGACTTAGTTTATGATACAATTCTTCTACTTTATATACACATTATTAATTTGACAAGGGGAACACCAGGATTGTCCGACGCGGATCATGATGAGTCTCAACTATGTTATATTTAGAGAGACCGCCCCTGAGTATCCAGGTACGAGCTTTTATCCTAACGCGGCCTAGTTTCCTTTTTATACCATGGATCTACGCCTGTCGTCGTTTAGGAATAATTTTCATGAAATATAATTTTTAATATTGTACACCTTACGGTGGGAAAAAAGTTCATCGGCGAGCAATCGAACGCGCGCCTCCAGGGTAGGGTGGTAGGCGTAGATCCAGTTCACAGCGCTACGTACGCTTGCTTATACGGGGACCAACATTAATTGCATACACATGATATACATATTACAAAATATATATGCATCCCCTGGTTCGGTCCTCAGTCCTCCTCCGGGTGAATAGGGAGCAGATTCGTCCTGGCCCGGAGTAACGGTATCGACGTCACCTCTATTTCTTTTCCTTAGTTTTCGTATGCAACTTCGATATATTTTGCCTTTTAGTATTTTGTATTTGATTTGCTTTCGGTACTGTCTGTAGTTAAGGTGTTTTGTTGTATTTAATATTTTGTTATAATTTTTAATTGCCTGTGTTGTTAGTACTTTTTGTTTTTTTTTGTTTTAATATGTTTATTCGAAAGTGTTACACTCTTCTTGTTCTATATATGTGCATATCTCTAGTAGTTTTTAATCTTATATTTGTTTTATTAGATTTCTTTCTATTTTGTAGATCAGTAGTAGATATTTGAATGTGATTGTTTGTTGTATGTTCATTTCTCTTGTCTTTCTATATATTTCTGTTGTAGGCGTCTTTCTTTCCATTTTGTATATTAGCTTTAGTATTTTGTTTTGTTGTCTTTGTAATTTTTTTATGTTTGTTTTAGTAGTATCTGCCCATACATTGATCCGGTAGTCATGTGCAAAGTGTACATGGCATTGTAAATTGCTCTCCTTGCGTATTTTGGGATTATTTTTCGTATTTTGTATATTTTGGCTATTGCCATTGCATTTTTGTTCAGTAATTCTTTAATATATTTGTCCCATTTGAGATTATTTTGTATTACTAATCCCAGGTATTTTATTTTGTCTTCTTTCATTTCGTAATTATTTATTTTTATTTTGTATTTTTGTGGGTTTGTTTGTGCTTGGAAAATCATGTATTCCGTTTTTTGTTGATTTATTGTTAGAGTGTTTTGGGCGCACCATTGCTCAATTGTGTTGATCTCTCTGGCTATCGTTTGTTGCAGCTTTTCTTTTTCTTTGCCCCAGTATAATATACAGGTATCTTCCGCATATGTGTCTATTTTGCCTGTTATTTGCAGTTGTGCTATGTCATTCGTATATATTGTATACATATAATACTGGAGATAAATTTCCGCCTTGCGGTATTCCATACTCTGGACTTAGTTCGTAGCTCTCGTGTTTATTAACTATTGTTGTTTGTGTTCTTCCGAATAGGTATGTTTGGATAGTTGTTTTTTCCTTTCCATGGATTTCTATTTTTTCGCATTTCTCTAAGAGCGTTGGCTTCGAGACCGTACCGAAGGCTTTTTTCATATCAATAAAGATGGCGATGACAGTGTTTTTCTTTTCCAGTTTTTCGTTAATATCGTTGAGTAGGTCAATAGCCGCAGATGTAGTTCCTGTATGTTTTTCGAAGGCGTATTGATTTTCGTTGATTATATTTTGTTTTTGCAGATATTCAGAGAGCTGGATCTGTATAGTTTTTTTCTAATATTTGTAGAACAGGGTTGTTAGCTGTGAAAGTGGCCTATAGTTTTCTGGTTTTTGTTTATCGCCCTTTTTATATATTGGGATAATCGTTGCTTTTTTTAAGCATACTGGGTATATACCTTTTTCTATAACTTCATTTACAAGTTTCGTTATGATTAGTGTTAATTTTCCTCGGTTTTGTTTGATGACGTTTGTCGTGACATTATGATATCCTGGAGCTTTGTTGGCTTTGAGTTCTTCAATTATTCTATCTGTAGTGCTTTCACTTTTACTAATTTAAAACAAGGTCCTATTTGTTTTTCAGCATCTAACGTTATGTTCGGAGAGTTAATATTTCTATCGTTTGCAAGTGTTTTTCCTATGTTTGCAAAGTATGTATTTCTCCGTTTTGTTTTTATATCGTGTCTATTGATTCTTTTGGTTTTTTTCTGCATTTGTTTCTTCTTTAATCAGTTTCCATCACATATTTGCTGGATCATCTTTTAAATTGGTTTTTGTAAAATTCTTTCTTTTCGTTTGCTAAAAGATATCTTGAACTTTGAACTTGGTATCTTCTGGATAAATTATAATCATTCGAATGTTTCATATGCTTTTTATATAGGTTATTCCTCTTTCTTAGTTGTTAATACAGTATCAAAAGAACTTTCTCGAAAGCTAGGGTGCCTTAGGATAAAAGCTCGTACCTGGGTACTAAGGGGAGATCCCTGTATTACATAGTTGAAGGCCATCAAGATCCGTATCGGACAACCCTGGTGTTCCCCTTGTGAGTAAATATTGATTTTAGTTTCCTTTTAATAGCAACAAACCTACACATTCTATCGACCATTTCCACAACACAAACGAATTTGTCTCCTTCATACATAATCAGCTTAAGAATTATTGTGTGATCTCCTTATTTATTCTCCTTTATGACATCCACTTAATTTACACTCCTTTACGGACCTCTAAGATGACAAGTTAAATTTGTTGCCGTGTAGCTTATTCGCTTAACACGATCGCGCTATATGTAACACTTATTGTCCCTCCTATTGTGACCAGTTTTATTCGCTTAATAAAAACATCAAACAGCGTCTGGTATGTCACTACATCGCCGGAATACGATTCGTTTTAACGTGTACAAAACGCAGCTTTAATAGATGCGATGTACCGATGTCGTGCGTATAAAGCGTTACAATAAAATTCGTCTATAAGCCGTTCCGTTTTAATAATGCTAATCTCCTGCGGAGCGTCTCCTCTAATGACATTTATCTGCGGCGACATCTACACGCTGTGTTGACACACGTCCGTTGCAGCGAGTCTTCTTGTTGCGGGAGTGGTCCTGTCACGAGGACGGACGTGCACGGAACACACGGCCGGCCGTTTAGATATACTCGAGCCATGATCGGCAATAAAATGGAACTTGTCGCGACCGCATGGTCAACGTATAACCGGTGTATTATTGCGTTATCGTCAGTTCATGATGTATGTATGTGTATAGTATGGATATCTGCATGCAGATGGGTACAGATGATGTGGTTTTAAAAGCACCACAAGGGTACCGAGTTAACTCGTGGAAGAATCAGCGTTGTCTAATACTGTTCTTACAAAAGTATCTAACACAAATCGTCAACAGCGCAAAACAGTGGCGTACAATATGGATGGTGGATAGCAAATATAAGTTTTAAAACAGGCATCCAACCTCATCCATGTCATACTGTTGTTTTGAAATAAATGTTTCAAACCAGATCTCGTCACTTCCTTTGGTCACTGTACTAAGTAGCACAAATAGTGTTAAAACAAAATGCACATGATCCAGACTTACTGGTCAATAAACGGTTTTGTGCAGGAATAGTTTGTTATTGATATGGTTGTTGATACTTATAGTTTATTTGTGTTAACGCTCCAATAACAGTTATGACTAAATTGGTAACCCTTTGAAGGTTAAACACAAATATTGCAGCCACCACAGTTTTGTAGTGGTATGCATCCAAAAAGTTTTGACGTCACATACCTCCTCCTACCAACATTGGATAAGTGGTCGTGTTTTCAGCGTAAATGGCAATGTGGCTCGTTTCTGTTCGAGGATAGTTGTGAGTAACGACGTCAAAGAAATCCTGGGCAAACAGTCATTTCTAAGAACCGCCGAAGTAAATGATGTTTGGGTTGAAAAGTCTTCAACTCATGTCGACAACGAGCACCCTCTCACCTCATCTACCGCATATATGTCACCTTCGATCTCCAGGACTTCCTTCCCGGACTGCCTCAATTAGGCAACGAGCTTGAGGTTCAGTTAATGGAAACCAAACTACTTACTTGACATTGGTAAAAATATTTTCATTTTATCCTTCGCGTGAAGTTTTATGATCTGCCTCCATAATCTTCCACAAAATCAAGAGCAGTCTAATCGACCTATAGCTTTTTGGGCTATTAAAGATGTTCCAGCGGTATGACTAATGATCAAGATTAAGTTAATCGGTTAAGGTTAATAGTTATTGCAACAGAACAAGTTCTAGTAGCATTACTCTCGGCATTCCAGTTTAAAAATAGCATCCAAATTGAAATAATTTACTTAAGACAAAGTTCTAGATATAATAGTTTAACGAGCACCCTCTCATGTAGGCAAACAATATCACCTTAACATCTACCGCATATAAAATATTTTTATGTCACCTCTGCTAAAAGTTCCTTCGATCTCCAGGAACACCGGAGACTTCCTTCCCAGACTGCCTCAATTAGGCAACGAGCTTGACGTTCAGTTGATGGTAACAAAACTAATTATTTGAAATTAGTAAATTTATTCTTTACTTGAAATTTTATGACTGCTTCCATAACCTTCCACAAAATCAAGGGCTGGCTAATCGACCTATAGCTTTCTGGTCTATTAAAGATGTTCCAGGAATATGGCTAATAATGAAGGTGGTTTCACTTTCAGTAGTAAGAAAATAGTGCAGACGTAGCGGTACGGTAACCATATTATATAAAGCCACCATTGTTCTTTGAGAAATCTACAGTACACTACAACCAATTCGAAAATTGTAGACACCATTATCAGGCAAATACGTTCCTGAACCACTAAAATTTGTTGATGTATAGTTTTTGATAAATGAGTTCCTTGAGAGGTTAAAGAGATTGGAGTTGAGGTTTTAGGTTGCCAATCAGTATCTATCATATGGTTATGGACTTGTGTATATGTGGAATGCCAGTAACAACTACACAGCATCTCTCCAGCCAGAAATTTCGCTTCGGTAATTGATTTATTTATTATAGAAAAACAAACTACTCAACCCTAGCAGAACTGGCCGAATACCAGAGAAAGTGGATAGAATGGGTGGGGAAACGGAACGTAACATTACCAACAACGTATCAACTTTTTTCAATTAATGCTTGACATAAACATATGAATTTTTGGCCATGATAACGACCAACAATTCAATAAAAACAGATGATAAACCAAACTGGCAATTCTAGATCTCGTGGTCTTCTTAGATTACATCAGCGAGCACTACACAGTTCAAAACTGACTGTATGTATTGGGATGTATGGAATTTTCTTTTTTGAAGAATAAAGATGGACAGTAACACGTTGCAAATCTGTTTTCTACCTCAACTTATTAGATCAGGAAATAGCAAGGAGTTTCTTAATAATAATAATAATAATCTATTTATTGCCCAACAGAAAGATATCTAATTACAGGACAATGATTTAAAGTAGCAGATAACAAATAATAATAGCATAACAACATAATAACAATATTGACAGTATGTAAGTAATAAAAGTAATACAAATTATTAATTATATTACAACACTAATTACAACATGCATGCAGTAACAACTAAAGTATGTATTTCGTAGTATATACACTTGTTTAATAGTAATTGTAAACATGAAAAATTGATGTCGGTTGTATTGTCCGCAATGGATTCGTAGTATAAGCACATTCTATGAATAGGAAACCTCAACAAATGTTAGTCCTAACTGCTTTACAGTAAAAAGTAGTGTGTAACCGTTTAGAATGATGTGGTGTATGAAACTGTATATTATTCATTAGTTTAGGTGCATCTATACAGAACGAACGATGTTATATACAAATTTTATATCAGCCCGATTGCGTCTAAGTTCGAGAGATTCTATTTCAAACGAGTTCAAGAGAAGGACATGATCGCAACCCTGGCGCGGGGGGGGGGGGGGGGGGGGGGGGGGGTAGAAGCCGTTGCATCTATAATGTAGATATTTGCAAATTTACGTTGAACTCTCTCAAGCATCAGAATATGTTCTTTATACAAAGGTAACCAAATGACAGATGCATATTCCAATTTTGATCGAATAAAGGCAAAGTATAAGTGAATAAGAATTGCCTTGTGTTTCTAATTATAAAACCTAAAGTGCGATAAGAGGTATGTGAAATATCGAGTATATGGCTCAAAGAAGTGAGCTTAGCATCAAACGTTACTCCCAAATCCTTGATAGAAGTACAGTGCTGGATAATGTGGTTATTTAAGTAATAATTAAAGATTAGTGGATTGGGCTTGCGTGTGAAGGTCAGTACATTGCATTTGACAATATTTAAGTTTAGTTTGTTTTTGCAGCATCAGGACTCTAGTATGCAAAGTTGTTGGTGGAGGTTCAAACAGTCATTTAAATCAGTAACCTTGGAATATAGCTTGAAGTCATCCACAAAGAGCAATTATATAATAATAATAATTATATAATAATAATAATTATATAATAATAATAATAATAATATATGTCAATTTATAACATAGGTCGTTAACAAAGATCAGAAACAGTAGTGGTCCGAGGTTGCTATCTTGCGGGACGCCAGAGGTTGAGACGAACATGTCAAATCTATGGCCCATATATAGAACATATTGCTGTCTGTTTACTAAGTAGGTCTTGAAAAAGGACACGAGGTTGGATGTAAAGCCAGTTAGGAGAATGTTGTGATTTATCCGGTCGAACGCTTTAGAAAAATTCGTGTATATGGCGTCTACTTGTGCATTTTCGTCCAAACATTCGGATACATATTGTGTAAATATGGCCAAATTGGTAGCTGTGGATCGCTTATTGATGAATCCATGCTGATCATCAGAGAAGATAGATTTAAGTTGTGGGTAAATGCATGTATACAAACACTTCTCAAACACCTTGGCAAGATTATCTATGAGTGTTATGGGTCTATAATTCTCTACCGTTGACTTATCGCCTTTCTCGTGTACAGGAATCAGTTTAGTTATTTTCCAGCAAGTTGAAAATGTAGATGTTGACACTGCTAGGTTGAATAAGTAATGCAACGAAGTGGTAAATACTTGAGCGCAATCTTTAAGAACACTCGGTATATTATCGTGACCCATAGTGTTTTTGTTTGCGAGGGTTTTTAGCGACTGGAAAATGTCCGATTCCAATATCTCCTTTATGGTTATCTCTAGGCCGTTTATAGACGACGGGATGTGGAAGGTTGACGATGAAGTTGAGCTCTAAGTATAAACTGATTTGAAAAAATTCTGGAAGGCATCCACAATTGAAGCTGGAGTATCGAACTTTTCACTTTCCACATTCCTTATTGAGCTGGGTATTCCCCCGGTGGCAGCTCTCTTGGATGATATGAAAGACCAGAACTTTTTTGAATCGGTTTTAAGTTGCTCTTGCACATCGGATAAATCATTTTGATGGAGTTAAACAGTCTTTCTTAACCAGGCGACGTAGCTCAGAATATTTTCTCAGGTCCTCAGGACGCTTATATTTCCGATACGTAGAGCGATACTTATTCTTAAGTTTGAGATTGTTTATGTGAGTCATGGTGAACCAGATTGGAAAATTCGAACGTTTGTTGTTTTTCAAAGGAATAAAGGCGTCAAAAATATTGTAAAATTTTCTATAAAAAGCATCACATGCTCCGTCGATACTTTTGAATGTATAAAGAAATGACCAGTTTGTATACAACAGTGCTCTGCATAGGCCAACGTAATTTGAGTGGTGTTCAAGCTAATTATATAATTTCACGATTTGGGGATCTTTCCCGGTCTTCACGCTCGCCAATCTTCCCGTGGGTGATTTTTATCTGTAAAGATTGTTAAAATCACATACATATCTATAAACCAAAACCACGTATTCTCAAAAAATTGTAACCACATATGGCAGAATCACCTACATCGATGAAGAAACGATGGCCACATTTAGTGGACCATAACTTTCGACAGCATTTTGAAATTTGTGCCCATGGAAATGACAATTTCTGTATTTAGAACTTCTTGCTTATAAGCGTAGTGGCATGGTTTAGTGATAGTTTCTAGACACGTAAAATGTTTTTCTTGTTTAAGAGTTAACCTTTCCTTAAAAATATGTATTAGTTTGCCGCTGCTCACTCTGCGTTAACAGTAGGTATGCAACACGAACAAATTAACATTTCTCACACTTTTCTAGTTACTATAACTCGAAAACTAGAAGAGTTAGAATAATGTTCTCTGGAATCTATTCGCAAAAGATGTAACCAAAATTAGGCAAATTGTCATACCTGTGTGCTACTGTAGATTGTGCTGCATAAATCGTGTGTGTATATATTTAGTTTCATCACGAGACAGAGTTTGCCAAACAGCATTTCTATTATTGTTTTGTCTGTGAGTTCTGTCGATTATACTTTATATAAGATTATAATTGCTAATAGTAAGCTAATATTGTTGTAAGTCTCAACTATCAGAATTCTAGTTATCTGGTTAGATAGTTATTACAACAGAACAAGTTCTAGTAGTATTACTCTCGTCATTCCAGTTTAAAAATAGCATGCAAATTGAAACAATTTACTTAAGACAAAGTTCTAGATATAATAGTTTTCGCAATGATGCTTCGTACTTCGGTAACAATTAAATGAATTCAACCGTACATGCACATTGGAATATACTAAACAAGCACTACGCTGGCTAGTTAGTGCTTTCGCTGGAACATTATTTACATATATGCATATATACGACAAAACAAGTCGACACGTCGATGCCAGCAAATGGCATGAAGAGTAGAATCCGTAGTAGCGGCAAGTGAAGCAGTAGATGGAGCAATAGCAGCCAGGCATCCCATCTTGCGTAGTGGAGGGATTTTAAATTCGCATAATTGGATTGGATTAAACGCTAATGGATTGGCGTATTTCAGTAAAATCGCGCTTATAACTCATCGGAACGCTGCCTCAATGATAAATCCACACTAATTAGGGACTTAAAGTTGCGTTATTTATATTTCTACTGTTCATATAATTGATTTATCTCGACTATTCGCTCTCGATATTATTTCACATTTCGACTTTATCGCACTTATAATTTGCCACGAATTAGTGTTAATCGGTTTGAGTTATGTTCAATGCAGGTTTAAGAAGGGTTTGCGTGATTGCGTTATTAAATTGTGGCGTACGAAAGTGTTTCTGAAAGATGCGATTGAATTATATTGTAAGTATTTACATTCATCGAACAGCAATTAAAATGAAATTTATGATTTCATCTTCTTATATCTTACGAAGTAAATGTAGCTGCAACTTCAATTTAAAACGATCATCATGGTGAATTTACACGATTCTAATCGACAGAGGTAGTGCAACTGAAATCTGTCATCTTCCTAATAGAAAAGTCAAACGAAATTAATTAGTTAGTAGCAATTTGCAAACCAATTATAACAATGTCAACCTTCCTATGTTAGCGCACACTTTTGTTTTCTGAAATAAAATATAAGGCTGTTAATGCATTCAGGAATGAAGGCAACTAGATCTTGCAAGTTATTAAATTTAGTTAAACTATTTTCAGGGCTACTAAATAAGAATCTGCAACTTTTACCATCACTTGCTAGCGTAGTAATCTTCATCAACAAAGTAATGAAATTCAGTATAATACCAAGATAATTACCAGCCTCTTCTACTCTAGCGATAACAAATCGAAGACTCTGAAAAGACAAGGAAGATCCACTGCAGGCACAGACGCCACCATGAAAGTAAACGACCAGTTCATCATATCAAAAACGCTAGCTTAAATTAGATGAATTTTTTCACGGCCATGTAAAAGAAAATTGATAAAAAAGTCCATTTCTTGGCTACTCTAACATGACAAAAGTAATGATGAAATCTTAAAGACAATACAATAGCAATACAAAACCTTCAAATATCTAACGGAAACTGCAATTCAATTGTGATCTACACAACGTCAAAGTTGAAAAAAGCAGATAATTGAGCTCAAGCCATATACTTAGACGAAAAACACAAAGAGAAGGAATGTTGAACCATCTTCGATGGGTTAAAACCAGACAAATACACAAATTGAACAAATTAGTATTTGTATTTTGATGATCTTTATTTACTTATCTTATTTTCCTGATATTTTTTCCACTTTTATAGGTCAATTACAGCACTTTAATTCGAATAAAGATCAAATTTATTCCAAAATCTTTACAATATAATATGCCCTAGTCCTTGAACAGAATTGGTGCAACTTGACAAAAAATACATATATCAATATTCTTATGATTATAAATTTACATTTCAAAATATGCACAATTGTCCACTATATTGTAAACATAATCCTGTATATCACTGAATTTCTTTGTCCGTAGATAGTTTTGTTGATAGGCATGTCTAGTTATTTATTTATTATTTGACACGAATTAAATGTCAGTTTTATTCCACTGACGAAGTTATAACGAAAACCATATTATATTAGCTGCTTTCGTTCGTGCCACTTATTTTGATCATGATTAACGTAAACATAATCCGTGTTCAGTAATCATTTGTAACTAATCCGACGTCGCGAAAGAACGTCGTATTCAGAGCTTTGATTCAGTACCGATTGACATTGACATAAACAAAATGGAGAAAATTATTCTTGAAAATGTTTTTGATGGGTTAATTATGATAAAAAATAGTAATTTTGCAAACAAAATGTCGTCCGTTTTATATAAAAGTACTGGATATCAAAATTTTAAAAATAGAGATTTTACAAAATGAAGAAACTGCTGTTGCTTCCAATAATTTGAATCTTACTGACAGTGGATTTATCATTCGCATGGAACGACGTTCTTCAGAATTTAAAACTATTTTAGGCGATAATAGACGTAAATTTGCATTTGAGAATTTATTGCATCATGTTATAGTGAAATGTAATAGTAAAAATATGTAAATTTCTTGTAAATAGACCAATATTACCATTAAACATTCTTTTATATTAATCTAATAAACGACTTTTAAATGCAAATAAAAATGCAATTTTTAATATTTTAGATGCATATTTTGTAGTTTTTTAATGCATAATTATTCGAACCCTAGTGATAGGTTACAATAATTATAACGATTATAACTATTAGGATTAGGTTAAGAGCACATATCACGTACTACTATAGTGACCATTAGTGGTGTGATCTGTGGTTAAGAGGTTATGTTTTTATGATTGTAAACATACAAAACATCATTTATTACGGATTCAGAGGGGTGGAGGGATTGCAACGGATTTATAATCATGTTTCATGTAAACACGATTGGAAAGGTACAATCGAACACGCATATACCGAATCCTGATTTGTTGATTAGTAAACATATGTACGAACGAAAGCACCTATTGTAACGATTTTGGAATAAACTTGATCTTTATTCGAATTAGAGTGTTGTAATTGACCTATAAAAGTGGAAAAAATATTTGAAAAAATATTTGAAGGAGAATATTGTAGGTCAAAAGACAACTCATGAATTACAAGAACCAAACCATAATAGGCAACACCTATAAAACTAATACTGTCAGGTCAATTATCACAAAAAGAAAATTCTAAATCTCCGTTACTAAGGATCCAAAGAAATAGGTTTCCTTAAGGGCAGAAACGGATGAGTCAATTTTGACATTACATGGTTGAGAACAACAATTTAGAATTGCATGGCAACAAGCAAGAATTCAAGTTGTAGCAATCAAGTACATATAAACACGAACAGTTGGTTACCAATTATATGCAGTATGGTCATAAAATAGCAAAAATTGTCAAAGACTAGATGTCGGTTTCAGGAACGTACTTTTTATTATATTATATTATATTATATTATATTATATTATATTATATTATATTATATTATATTATATTATATTATTGTATCTTGAAAATGACAGCAGGCAAGACTTGCGAGAGCTTTCATATGTTACTCCAAAACTAACGGTAGTCAGAAATTCCACTAAATTCTACAAGTTTACAAAATATACGTCACTGGTAACATGACCATTACGACTTGTTCAAGCTAGAATAAGACACAAAGACATTAATTGAAGCCTTCAAATCAATCCTTAAAAATATTCAACTTTTCCCAAATTACATAGACAAAATAACCTCACTTTATGCCATTCGTAAGATTTTTTCAAAATTTCCGCCATAGTAGTGGACGACATATGTCAAAATCGATTTTTATTTTTTTAATAGGCAGAATTCCCAATAAAGGAATTGTTATAACTCTAACGAAAGAAAAAACATATCTCACAGACTTCATAGCCAACATCATATATTCATCTACTGAGTGTTTCGAAAGGAATATTAAATATTTTGGCAAATGGGTCTACAAGTAGGGTTCGTTGGAGAAATACGTTTTTTGCGACACATATTGGTGCTCCTTTTGCCATATTAGACCACTGAGAGGTCACATTTTGAGAAACGATTCTCTGGAAGAGTAGGGTAGGATAAGCCCTAAAGGCAAACAAGTAAAGACAAGAGATGAATTCATCCGATTCGGATTATGAATACTACTCCCCTGTACATGGCCACACGAAAGCTACACGTTGTTGTCAAAAGAATTCGAAAGTAGGTAGAAATGGTTAAGGAAATTCATGAAATTCAACTTCGAACTTAATCATTCAGCTGTCGATTTGTACAACCTTCCGTGAGTACTTCCTCGGTTAGATTCTGGGCAGCTGTATCTCTGTAATTAATGGAAATTGAACGCATTTATACGGAATGACTGTCGATACTACGAACAATTCTTATATTGTTAGTAAATGAGTTTGTTATTCGTTAAACCAAACAAATTAAAATATCGAAGCGATATGGAAAAACAAACACATAACGAAAATTAAACAAATAAATAAAGAAATATGTATATATATATATGTATTACATACAAACATTGACTTAGTCAGGCAATCTGGTCAAAATTGAAAGTATAAATAAAAGTGTGCAATGATACAAGACAAACACTGGCAAAAACACACAAATAATATAATTAGAACCATACAAATCCCAAGCTGAAAAGGGAAAACTCTTAAATTAATAGACGTTTGAATTTATCATTAAATTATAACACAGATCCTCAAAGATATCTGATTCTTGTCTTATATTCTACAAAATTACGAATATTCTGCAGATTGGTAAGTTAGAGGTTGTGTTTATCGGATCAATTATAAATGTTTACGTTTTTTAACAGGCAAGAGTGATTCTGATGTAAAGACCATGTATAGCCATAACCTTAAGTCGCTAATTGCTCAAATGGAATCGCGTAAAATTAAACCAGCACTGAGTGACAATGAGCCTGCTTTAGAAGAACAAATATTCAATAAAGGCCCGTCGAGTGACCAAAATGTATAATATCAACTTTCATTAACAGGAACAATTCAAAACAATCAAAAACAGTAATGAAACCAACACCAACGACATTGGGATACCTCAAGCCACTCAGAACTATCTCAAGTAATCTATTAAGATCCATATTATCAACCAGTTTGACGGTACCTGCAAATATGTCAGACATTATAAATTTGTTATAAAGCTAAGTTGGAACTTCAACCAGAACCGATTTTCCAATACCACTGGGTTGGATTTCAGGTTCGCCTCATTATCGACATTTTGACTGTTTGAAGACCCATAATTTTGCTGGATCAATTTTAAGAACATAAAAATCAGTGGGTAATAGAAGTCTTAAACACGAACTGAATGCGTGATATTTTTGCATGGAAGATGAATGTGTAGCAAGTTTTCGCTGATTTTAAACCATAACAGAGTATCCATTAGAGTTATGTAATGTCATCGAATAACTTGATGAAGCGGCAATTGTTGTTCATAGTTTATAGTATATTTGCATCCCCCTTGCATAGAAGTTATTACATTACATACAGTAGTGGACAATATTATGAGTACGAAGAATGATACATCTTTTATTACCGAATAAAACAAATAATTTTATATGCAGCCGCATAGAGTCTCTTCCTAGAGAAAGATAAAGACCTCATTACCGTATTTGGCAGGGTATTTTGTGTGTCCCCAATCTACAAGTTACAAGTTATGCTGCGCTGACACGACAGGGTAAAAGCAATGGACAATATTAATAATAATAATAATAATAATAATAATAATAATAATAATAATAACTAGATTTATTTCAAAGACGGCAGTATAAAATAAGTCAACAAAAAAATGATGATGAGTACAATGCAGGTATGTGCAATAGTTATTTTGCGTTATTTTTCAAAAGTACAAGGCTAGTACTTAAATGTAGTGACCCCTACAAAAGAAATTTGTGCGGCTATTCGTAATTTCGTAGTAAAGGAGAGGAAAATGGACATCAGCTTTAATAAAATTGCTATAAAATACAAAATATCTAAGACTGTTGTTGCATGAATATGTACAAGTTTCAAATCCACCGTAGTGTTGAAAATATCAAAGGTCGCGGAAGACGAAGAAAAACATCACGTAAAGATGACACAATGATAGTAGGTAGTAGTAAGTAAAAAGACCCAGGTCCGGTAAGGCATTTAACAACAATATAGTTGCACTATCATACATCTGCAACAAAAATTAATCTAGAAGAGTTTACATACCAACACAACGACGATATTTAGCAGATAGCATTCAAGTGTTAGAATGGCCTGTTCAGAGTCCTGATATTAATCCAATAGAGCAACTGTGGGCATATTAGGATCGCAAAATAGCTCGTGGGAATGTAACAAATGCGAATTCTTATTTTAAGAATTTGGAGAACGAATGGCATCAGATTCCTCATAATCTATTAGAAAATTTAGTTAGGAGTATACCTATGAGGTTTGTTGCAAGTTAAAGAGAGCCACACAAAATATTAAAAATTACACCCTATATCATGTAAAATACTCTCAATTAATAAATCATTCGTACTCACAATTATGTCGTATTGTAATTAAACTATTTGTTAGAAATTTTTTTTTAAATACTGTTTAAAAACATTTAGATTAATATAATTTATATAAATTATGCTTGTAAGAATAATATTCTTTACTTCACATGTGTAGGTAATTGTCTTTGTAATCATAGTTATCTTAGCTGGAGATTGAACAAAAACTAGTTAGAAATACTGTTCAACATCACTACTCTTTCCTGAATGTATTCGTCAGTTTTAACGCATCGAAGAAATGCATCTCCTGTGCGTCTTGAACAAACATTTCAAAAAGCAACTCAAGATACAAGAACAGATAAAAAAATAAGTTAAATGAAGGTATCCCAGAAGAAACAAACACAAAAAGACTATTTAAATAATCCAAATAAGAAAAATTATCTAACTTTTTCCACGGGATTAGATTTAGATTAGATTAGAGATAGAGGTGATTTCCATTAATCCTAGACAACATCCTCTAACTTTGCCCTCTCTTTGACGCTTATTGTCCTTGAGAGCGGCTCCTTAATGTAGATGTGCGCTTTGGGATTCTCTATGCCCAGCATTAGAAACCTTGTCCTTGCCAGTTCTTGCAGAATCTGCATGTAGCATTTTCCACTAAGCCTATGTTATACATATGCCTATTTATTCTAGAGTGACCTGTCAGCAGATCTAGTATCATCTTGACGGTTTTCCACGGAAACAAAGTAAATTTCTATAGAACAATTTTCATATTGACCAGCAAAAAATACTCACTACTCACCATAAATCACACATGATCATAATTTTGTTTTTAAGAAAATATGCCCCCTCCAAATTTATATAAAAGACAATCACAAAAAGAAATAATTGATGTCATAGACATACATTCTCCAGGAAACTCCAAATTACTGCTATCGCATATTTAGTATCAGAAAACTGATTCCAATGAATTTCTAGATTGGAATTCTTATGCATTTTCAATAAATTTAAACCTGCTCCAGAACAAGACGCAAAAGTGGCAAACATTACAAAATTAAGGTTTTTTAAACAGACCTAAATTGTTATATATTCTATGGATCTATGGACAAAATTCACTCAGAAAAGTTGAAGCAGATGAAGGTAGGTACTTGTATTCTATGAAGGCGTTCAAACATTATTCTTAGTTAATTTTCTAGTTTCGCGAGTTGGAGAGTTTGAGATATTTTTATTACCCAAACGAATAAATCAAAGACTAAATATTATTAAACTATTCAATCATATTCATGCTTAAAAATCCAATAAATATTCTAGCATTCATAACCAAAATGCTGACAAGTTGCTACTTATTTGAAACAAGATATTACCGGGAAATAAATTAGAACAACTAGTCTGTATTATTGTCTGCCTCTGTTATTTAAATAAATAACAATAACAATGGATCGTTTTAACATACATATCATCCTTTATACATTGAACGGGAGGTGTACACGATGCTATAAGCCATTATGTCCTAGCGTACGCAAGTATGTTAGTCATGTAGGTAAGAAGATTTGAACGATTCGTACGTGAAAGAATAATATATATGAATAATAATAGTCCGTGTAGGTAGCTGGTACGGAAGTATCCAAGAGAAAGTAACGTAGAATTCTATGATTGAATATAAAAAGCTGGATTGAAGAGTTGATTAGAATGGAAATAAATAATGTATGGTATAGATGTAAGCCGTGTAGGTGACCAAACTTATTGTATAGGGTGCGTTATATAATGGTCTATTGGGAATATACAATAAAAATACCTTATACTTACGTGTGTTATAATATAGTTTTTTTCTCTGACGAGCATCTGTACCTAATGCTAGTTGTACGCGAGTATTTTATTGAGGCAATCTAAAGATATTGGTAGCTATCCCTAGTGGGCGTGAATAGGTTAGTTCTGGAGAATTACTTATGTTATGAGAAGTATTGAAATTTCGTTAAAACAATTTTGATCTCAACTAATATGCTCGGCAGTTTGAAATTCTAAAAGCAACATATCGGCAACAAAACTAAATGTGGCAAAAAATGGGAATATTTACGACATTATACATTTGACTTTACAAGTATTGCATTCGCCACTGCTATAGTTTTCTACAAACACATTACTTTTATCATAATTGGATAACAAAATATTTCTGCTTACCTAAGGAAGAATAGATCTTTACTTCTAAATTACAAGTTGCACTATCACTAAAACGTCCGAATATCACGCACTTCGCCATTTTTGTTTAAATTACTCCAGCAATCACGAGAAAAATCGCATAAAATCTAGAGTTACGAACTCGATAAAACTTCAAACTGCACTAATATAAATTTCGTTATCGAGCCATCGATGTATCTGCAGTTCAACTGCGTTTCAATGTGCTTAGTAGCGTTAGCCTCCTGTAAAAACGCATCGATACTCGTTAACATAAACTTTTTCTTCTTTTTTTTGCGAGAATGTCGAATCATGTTAAAAACGATATTTTTCATCAACGAAAAATATACATAGAGGCGAGCATAAAATAAAATTTATGCTATGGATATAAATCATACATTTATTATTGTTTGCTTATCACGTAGGCTTTAGGCGATATTAAAAAAATGCAGTTAACTCCAGGAAATGCAGAAAAATTTCAAGACTTTACAAGGTGTCTGTAAAAGGTCTTTACACACGCCTACCACACATTCCTTAGATGAAAATAAGCCAATTTAAGTAAAGTTACCTCAGTCCAAGGTCGCTTAGTTTGGGCGCTAAGCGGCCTTGAAGTTTAAATTTTGAAATCGTTTTTTTATTATAAATTTAAAACGGCTTATGCAACTTTAATAATATTTGGCATGGTCAGTGAGTATTATTGTACGACTGTTTTCAGAACATTTCAAGAAAATACTAATACCCGAAGTGAATGAAAGACGCATGACCATAATGAAGATGAACATAATTTTTTTACTGTCTGTAGTAGAGGCGTGAAATACTTTTCACTCGATAGAGTATTCAAAACCGATCAAATTATACCTCGTAAAATTTTCTTATTTTTATTCGTTTTCGAGAAAAACGAAAAAAGTGTTCATGGTTGTATATTAACGTATGGAATAATCATTAAATAAGGGATAAATTTTAACTTATCACAACTTTTTAACACATTAAGTTAACGACAAAAAATAAATCTATACTCTAATTTTTTTGTTAGGTCAATTGTTCAATATGATCTCCATTTTGTTGTTGTAAGATTATCAATCCGTAGACAGCATTCCGTAACATTTCTGGTTGACTGGCAATTTTTTTTCTTTTAATTTTTGTACTGTTGTTGGTCATCTTCTAACCACTAAACTTTTTAAATAGTTTGAATATCACCACAGCCAGTAACTCGCTAGGTTAAGATCAGGCGATCTGGAAAAACGTTGGGTAACATTTCTTTGACTGATCGGAAAATGTGTACTAATCTCTTAACGTTTGTAAGTATCGTTCATCGGTTACAGTTACAGATACTGCTTCTCCATTCTGCATTTCCTCGTCCAACAATTTCTTCTAAATTTTCTGAAGACTATATTCTACTGTTTTGAGTATTAGCTACACCATTCACAGTAAAGTCTTCCTAACCTGACCATAAGATGCGGGATAACCATTCGGGTTCAATTTCCATCTGAGCCATTACTCGCAAAGTAGCCAAATCTGTCTCCTTTAATTCAAACAGTGTTTTCAGTTTCTATGGATACATTTTCTTTTGTTTGCCGCAATTAGCTTTAGTTTATTTTTTGTTATCAACTTAATTTGTTAAAAAGTTATAATAATTTAAAATAATTAACAATAAAAAATAAATCTATATCTAATTGCTCAAAAAATGAAATTTAGTATGCCCAAAACCAGTTAGGGCAATTGCTCAATATGACCTCCATTTTGTTGTGTTGTTGTAAGATTATCAACCTTTCCTCCAGATTGTACACAGCTTTCGGTAACATTTCTGGTTGGTTGGCACCAATTTTCTCAGTAATATTATCTTTTAATTCTTGTACTGTTGTTGGTCGTTTTGTAAATACTAAACCTTTTAAATAATTTTAATATCCCCACCGCCGGTAATACGCTGGGTTAAGATCAGGGGATCCTGGTGGCCATAAATTAGTGAAATGTCTGTTTAAGACACGATTTTAAAGAACGTTGGATAACAATTCTTTTATTGGTCGGAAATTGTGCAAGGGTGTTCCATCATGCATAAAAATTATCTTAATTGCGTGGTCCTTATTTTGTAGATGTAGAATAGAATGATTGCTTAACATTTGCAAGTATCGTTCACCGTTTACAGTTACGGATACGGCTTCTCTATTCTCTGCATTTCATCGCAGAAATACCGATCAACGATAAAATCAGCTGTAAAACCCCAGCAAACGATGACGGTCTTGTCATGAAGACCTTATTGAACGATTTCTTGTGGATTTAATATCAGAAGCTGAATTGTTGAGGTATACCTCAAGTTTAGTTTACTAAAAGAGTCTCTATGTTTATTAGATGTAGGTAAATGATTTACCGCGTCCAACCAATCATTTTATTAATATAAATACTGATGACACATCTGTTATTGTGTTAGAAAACTGAAAGAAACCACTTAAGTCATGTAAAGTTTCCAGGAAACCAACTCACCAAATGGCTGACCAATGGTTTGGGGAAGAAGGTAGACCTATTACTATGCGTACACTATATCGCCGCATTCGAGCCTTTAGACGTTTTTGATACCGTCCACGATTAGTGCTTTCTTTGACTGCAAACAACTGTCGTCAGCGATTGAACTGGTACAAAGAACAGCAGCATTAGGAAGCAAAATCGCATAATGTCGTCTTCAGCGACGAATCTCGATTCTATATAGGTATGCACGATGGCCGTGGATGGGTAAGGCGCCGGTGTGGAGAGCGACGCATGCTCATCCACAAGCGTTGGCGCAGTTACTCAACAAATCTCATTTGGTGGCTGCCTAGACGTATACAGGAGTGTACTGAGCTACGGGGTCGCCAAACACTTTTTTTTTCGTGTTACATGTTAGTAAAATGTTATTGATTCATTTCTGATGTAAAACTAACACATTGCCAAAAAACCAAGTTAAACAAATGCTTTCTTCTGGGTGTAGCACTTGTAATGTCACTGAGTATATTTCAGACTAAGTCGCCACAGCGATTCCTAGCTTTGAAAACAATAAAAACTTGTTTAAAAACTAAATTATTATCATAGCAAAACATAATAATAATAATAATAATAATAATTGCTTATTATTAAAACATCCCGTTTACATTCAGTTAATTGAAAATAATGTTTTTAGATGCAACCAAGTACATTATAAAAGGAAAACAACAGCCGTACAGAAAATGTCAAAAGAGACTACAAAGAAACTATTAAATTGTTGGAACAGAAAGTATAACAGTAAAAAAAGAATACAATTTCAATATGTATCAGGCGCTAAGATTAACTTGTTGAGCTCAGAATCATATCACGCGCAAGTCGCTCGAATGAATGTAAGGTAAGACCAGACAGAGACACGGGAAAACCATTACAAAACCGAGCAATATTAAAAGAAAATAACCGCTCAAATATACATAGCTATGCGGTGAAAGGGGGGAGTGATAAGGTGTGGGCAGCGAATGTTGATATTATGGACATCACTTCTAAAAGTTAATCTAAGGTAGAGACATGGAGGGGATTTTTCACTGAGAATATTGAAAAAAAAAGCAAAGAGATGCAGCTGACGACGATTTTTCATGTTAAGCCAACCTAGGTCACCAAGTTTGTGAGATACGTGTTGAAATTTTCTGAGACCGTAAATAAATTTAATAGACGCATTTTGAAATTTTTTTATTCTCTGTGAAGTAGCAGCATGGACGGTAGACCACATCACAATGATTAAAATGAGATAAAACCAAACTGTCACAAAGAAGACGCCTATTCGAAACTGATAAAAATTTTCTATGCGTATAGAGCTGTTTTAAATTATGTACTGTCACTTTTGCGAATGCACTGCGAAATATGAGTTTTAAACCTGAGATGAGAATCCATCTGTAGAGCAAGATTTCTAGCAACTTTATCATTGGGTAGACGTTTATTATTCACAAGAATAGATAACTTAGAAGACGCAAATTCAATATCAGTCCTTCTCCCAAATACCATAGCAGTGGATTTATTTGCATTAATATTGAGACAGTGCTGCTCAGCAAATCTAACAATGCGAGCAAGATCAGAGTTAATGCGATTGTTTGCAGTAACTATATCAAAGCGATCGAAAGATAGATAAATTTGCGTGTCATCTGCATAACAATGATAGAAACAGTGCTCCAAACAGTTCTGGAGTTTGGATGTATATAGAGTATATAAAAGAGGGCCTAGAACGGATCCTTGTGGAACACCACTGCCAACCAAAAGAGAGTTAGATGTTTTCCCAGAAAGCTCAATCTCTTGACTGCCATACGATAAATAATCTTTAATCAGCAATAAAGCATCACAAGTAAACCCAATGGACTAAAGAACAAGCAAGAGTATCTTATGATTCACTGTGTCAAATGCACCCGAAAAATCTAGAAGTATTAAACATGTAATCTTCCCTTGATCACTTGCATAGAAGATGTCATCACAAACAGCTGCCAGCGCAGAAGCGCAACTGTACTTAGGACGGACACCGGATTGACGAGCAGGTAAAGCTTGAATGGAATCAACGTAACGACGAATCTGGCCTTCAAGTAATTTTTCGAAAACTTTAAAGACAGCACACAAAATATTGATTGGACGCAGATCGGCAAGTATTTCAGGTTGGTCCTTTTAGGCAGTGGAAGAATTCGAGATTTCTTCATGCAGAAGGAAAATAACAAGCATCAATGCACGCATACCGTGTGTCCCAATTTCGATGCTCACCATTGATATCTCGGTTATTAGAATACATAGAGCAATGGTTGAATGGGGAATATTTTGCAGAATTCAATCCTCGCAACTAATCTTGTTTCAAATTTGACTCAACTTTTTCATTTTTAAAAATGTTGAAAAATCAAATTGGTATTTGTCGATTTCGTTAGTCCTCAATAATTTAATAACGCTTAATCTGACCTGTTTTAAAGTTTTACATTGCCGAGACACTTTTTTAAGACCAAACTTTTGATATAAACAGAAATCGTTGATTGTCGTTTGTTTGATTTTTCAAAATTTTTAAAAATGAAAAAAGTTGAGTCAAATTTGAAACAAGATTAGTTGCAAGGATTGAATTCTGCAAAATATTCGCCATTTAACCATTGCTCTATGTATTCTAATAACCGAAATGCCAATGGTGAGCATCGAAATTGGGACACACGGTATATATAATACATACATAGAGTAAAGCATACATATTAAAATTACAAAGTTTAGTTGTAAATAGTAATTCTGTTAAAATGTTTGTTCTTCCCGTTAATTAATTCGCTAAACAAAATAAAAATACGAAACTGCATAGTGTATTTTGAAAATCAAAATAATTGCATCATAATAAACGGAATTAATTAAGTTAATTTGGCTCTAGCCAGAACACATATTAATAATTATCCAAATTATAGCTGGCGAGAATAAATCTATTTTGTTCTTTGTTTAATACCAAATTACATTCTACATACACGCAGCTGCAATTATATTTATTATTCATATCATAATAATTTTGTTGGACTAAAATAAATTACAAAATCCAGTTGACAGTGGTAAAATCTTTCATTGTATCGAACTAATTGAAATCTTTAAATAGCACACGTATAAATTTATCATGAAACCAGAAAAGAAAAATAAAACGATTCCTGCGTGAACTGGCGTATTTTTTAACGGAGATCTCGATGAGCGTATCGTAACCCGCAGGTTGCTCCTTAAAGAATCGCTGCACTACAAAAATCACACATATGGGACAGTCCGCATCAAGGTTTGGTATGTAAGATGCGTAGGTTGAAAGTGTCAGAACGAGGTAGATCAATAAGAAGAAAAATAATAAGCATACATAGGGAACAGGTTTGTGTTAAGAAATTATCGTGTGAGTTCGATTTAATTCTTTTTCTACACACAATTATTTTTCATTAATTGAGGCGCCATGATGTTATGCATATCTGTTTTATTTTCCACAGTTATGTTGTAGTTTATCTCTAACGCTGTCTGCGTTATACGCTAAATTAAGTTCTTAGAGAAATGTTTATCTACGCGCTTAACTGACATAGTATTGAATCTTACTCAGTAAGTAGAAGTAGAAATTGAATACCTAAGTGTGCCTTGTATAGGTAAGTACATATATGTTATCCGTAGAATGTTGTTGCAATTTGCTTCATTTATATAGAGACCTTATACGTATTTCACAGTAGAGAAGTTATAAATTAACAACAATGTAGGGTATAAACACTAGTATTCTACATTTTAAAGTAAAAAATTTGGCCTACGTATTCAAAAAAATGTGTGTGAAGGTGCAATCTGCGAAGAGAAATCGTTTAATAGTATATAGCGGCCGATAATAGAACGTATTCTAACTTTAGTAGGATCCATCTTTGTGTGTGTCTTTATGTTCTGGAACCAATGAGGAATATGTGTGGCAAAGAAGACACTTAAGTTAACATCCACTAAATAACACGCTATTAATGAGCAAGATTCTGGTTAAATCCAATTTCTAAGCCAAAAATGATTCTAACAACGGGCTCAAGTACATTTCTTTAGTAATTCCTACACATTTGTACTTTAAAGACAGATACCTAGATAACTGTGCCAAAACATAGAAATTTAGACGACAGAGAATGTATGTAAGTATGCTCTTATAGGTCAAAAGGTGGTGATATCTCTATTGGATCAGTACCATGCAGTTGTCAATGACGTATGCTACCGTTTCCTTGCAATTCTTGCAGAATCGGCATTTGTCTGTACTCACTTTGCCCACCTTCTTGAGGCGATACCTCAAGGGCCTGTGGCTGGTAAATAAAACCATGATGGTACTGAGGGTTGTGTTGTTGAGGTCCAGCAGAGTTCATGTTATTTAACTTTTTTTATATTCTTAGTTTTGATGTGTTGATCTAATGCCACGACTTTTGTTCAATTTTCTAACGTTTAAAATGAGACTTAATGTAGCTTCTCAGATAGCCCATAGAATGGCTGGAATGGCCTGAATAGATATTTCACCCATGATGTGCAGATAGATCAGAGTTTTGGTGGATAATCAGAGACTTACGTTAGCCTGGACTCCAGAGTCAGCATCAATGATGCGTCTAATATCAGCAAGATCTACATTAAAAACAAATCAACTACGGTGTTCTAGAGTAGCATTTCACAAAACAGTTAGGATAGACTGCTGCACAGTCAAACAAACTCGTATTTCTAATCCACCTAGATTTCACACTCAAACTCAATATCTTTTATTGATGAGAAATAAAACGGATGTATGCCCAAGAATAAGATGATCAAGGTTTCATTCTGATAACAGATTTTATACAATTCCCGGGAGACACTGCAAATATAATGTCCGTAAATATTTTGTCCAACTTTTGCGACTCTCGATTAAAAGCCTTCTCATCACTGACGTAGGAAATTAAATTTTTATCTTGCATTTCAGAAAGATCTTTTTACCCCGCTCATTCCTTGAAGAAAGCTCTTTCCTCTTATGACCAACCAGCAACTAACCGAAGCAGATTTTGTGTTGCGCCCACCATACAAGGATCATTTTGGTACGCCGGTGATGTCATCCCAAACCAGCAAGGACTGTTCGTCACCAAGCAAAAAAGATTGGTGGTGTCTCACAAAACCTCGCCTGGATCGAGTAGGGAGAGGATGAGCAGCATCTTGTGCACGTTGTGATAGTGAGAGAAGTGAATGTTCACCTGAATTGAGTAGGGTGGAGAAGTACAGGAGGAGAAGAAAGGGGCGTGAAAGAATATGAAGAAATTCAATTGGAACAAGGTGGAAAAAAGTTCAAACTCGCAGCGTTCAGGTCACGTAGACATGTTTCGGAGATTGGGTGTTTTAGTGATAAAACTAGTTATAGGGATAGACTTTCTAAAACAAATAGATTTTAGATCTTAAGTATCGTGGGGTTACAAGCAAAAAGCACTATGTCAATAAACGCATTTACATATGAGTTATAAGCAATTAAAAGTTTAAATGTATTTCTAAATTATTTATAAACTATTTAAGAGGTACCAACTACTCCTAAGTCAAATAAACGTGTTTTAGAAATTGGTAGTTTTCTTTTACATGATTTAAACAATATTGTAATTAAAAAAAAAACAAAAAAGTATATTAAAACTAATAACTTAGTGCATTCCACTTGTAGGCTTTTATTGCTTATATGACTTCATCTAAACTCAATATCGCTTCAGTAGTAAATTTTAATCAGTGAAAACAAAACTTAAACAATAATTTAACAGATACAAACAGATATACACACATCTATGTTCTACAATATACAGCTTTAAGCTTCTTCCTTTGGTTCAGAATCTAGAATATTGGCCTCAGCAATACATCTCAACTCCTGAATCACTTATATCTTATATTACTTATGACTATTAAACCATGGATAGAAAACCTCGGGAATAACCAGTTTTTCGCACATGGTTAGTAGATTCTTCTTTTTCGCACTACTAATTTTTAACTTAGAATACAGTTTAGGTAAATTATCTTTAAGTGTCACATTGATGGCTGGTTTTCGCCCACGCCGATTTGCGGTTATTGAAATACCTATATAATCGCTGATATATTGAATGTAATTTGGTTTTGCTTTTTCGTATTTAAAACATTTAACTTTTAACCAATTTACCTTCTCGCCGTTTTCGTCAATAGATTTATTTTTGATTAACTGAGCTGACAATTCTTTTAAATCTAACATGTCACAAAATTTTAGTTCTTCGGTTTCATAGGGTGGTTCATTTTTTTTTCCTGTTTTAGAACGAGCTAACTTAAAAATATTCATCCAATCATTTACGCAAAAAACTGATACAAATCTCTTTTGACGCTCTATGGCGCTATGCATGGAGTCCACCTCCATAAATGAATGTCCGCTTTCTAAAAATTTTTGTTCTATTACTTCAAGTTGAGAGTTTTGCAGTACATAGAGCAATAGTACTGAAATCTGCAAGCTGCGGTTCTGACCTCCACAGGTATCTGAAAAAAGTGACAAAAACTTTATGTTGGGAGGTAAACGTTTTATATATACTTCAACAGGCAAGTTCCAATTTCACAACTTCCTCTGTTACCATTAATTTCTGTCCAACAGAAACAAAAATGCTTTATTAGGTGCTGCGGCTTCGTACCTATACCGTTAAATTATACATAATTAGTTTTCGCATATAATAAGTCAAAAATACCTCAGATGACGGAATTTGGAGTACACTTTGCAAGTCAAAGGTAACCGACATGAATGAGTCATCATTTTCAGCTCTTTCTTTATCTGCTTTTTTCGCTTCTTGTGCTTGGTCTTTTCTTCGTAGATGTGCTTTATATTCTTCTTCCAAACTAACTTTCACGTCAGCGCTAGCTTGGTGATACTTGACATAAGTGACACATTGGCCCTTTTTGGGATAGAAAAAAGAAAGGTTGTACTCACTGCAAAAAATCCTTCCATATGTGATTAAGCTTACAATTTCAGTAGTTAGAAACATGTACTACGATTTACAACATCTCACATGTAACTATGTAGTTAGTCAGTTGGCATAATGCTCACTTACACCTCTGATAACAAATAACTACAAGCAAAACGCACTAAGTCACTTAATGCGTTTTGGTAGTATTAATTTAAACCAAAATGGTGTTTTCGTCTGTTGCTATATCTCTATTTTTAATTTACTATTGACTTAGGGCGTTTTAGCATAACATAAATGATCAGTAGTTCATGTAAGAACCGTCAAAAACACATTTTCACAAAATGTTGACTTAGTGCCTTTTGCTTGTAACCCCACGGTATGTTAGTGTTAAAATTTGTAGTAAACATGAGTTCGGTCAAGTAGGATTCTTCTGTGATCATTTCTGTTTTTGCGAAAGGGAAAATAATGCCGCGGAAAGTTCCACTAACGCAACAATATTACGAGTCAGGGAATCATCGAGCGATACTCCGGAATATTTCGTTGTTTTCGTTTGTTTTGGTTCCACACTCGAACCAGTTCAAAATCGTTCTAAACGTGCGACCAAATAAAAGTTGTTAGTTATTAGTCATATAGATAGTCTACTATTAGAACAGGTTCTGAACCGTTAAGAGTGCGAAACCAAAACAACCCTAAGCTACAGCCCCCGCATATGACAATCCCCACACGTGACAATACAGTTACATTCAGAGACACCAAAACAATAGAACACTATAGAATTCACATAGAACGTGTTCTGTATACAATTGCTTATGATTTAGGCATAATGAGTCTTTTATGAAAATTTTCAACAAATTGATGGATGATTGGATGGTACTGCCAAAATTGTTTATCGAAATCTGTTCCTTCCAATAGCATTGCTGTAGAAGCCGCATAAAATTACAAAATGACGTTCGTATCAAAAGGTATATACTAACGGATTAATTCAACACAGCCCCTCTCACAGCAGCGAGCATATGAGCATATCAATCTCAACTTTATAACCAATCATTTTCTTGTTTTCTTCCAAGTTTGAATTTTGGGGAGAGAAAGTGATACAATTGAAGCAGCAGTGTAGCACACTGATTTTCGCGTTCATGACTCTTCAATCACTTCGCATTCTGCTTTTGGTAAATGACAAACATAAATCTTCCAGCTGTAGCAGCAGATTTAAATATAATCGTTCATATTCTTTATTGTATAGGTTTTAATACATACTGCTACTTCTGGTGCTTGCCAGATCTGTTACAATAGATCTCATAACCCGCATTAAAACCAAAATGCTTCTTACAGCTTTAATAACCAGCAATACTTTCACCAGTCACTACTGGCACATTATGAGGAAGAGCCTCATGTGACTGGTGTTTATGTGTTAGTTACGCTTCGTCGGTAAAGTTATGCTGATTGAGACAATGAAAGACGCTCAAGCAAAGGAAATGCTACCAACCGACAAAGCTTTGTAAATACGAATATTGTCTCTCTCATCACTCTTCTGATGATAAGAAAGATCACAATGTTTACGAATGGCCGTCTTTAGTTCCCCGAGATTTCAATCAGAATAAGTTAATTAATCTCACTAGAGATTCCAATCTATCAAAAGAAGCTTTTAACCTCTTCAGACCCAGGGTATCATATATGATACTCGTGGAAATAATTTTTTTAGTTTACATTGATAATTATGAGAGAGATAGTCGCTACCAAATATTTATTGGAAACTACTGCTTCCGTTGGTTGTACAATGGTCATTGGAATCTATCCATTACCACGTGTTCGAATGTTTTGGGCTCAAAGGACTAGGGCCGCCTATTGTGTCAAATAATATCGCAAGAAATGGTTTTTTTCCAGTCTGAAGGTTGTAGATGAATGGTCTCCACAAAAGGAAAGTCAGATGGTTCGGCAAAGTTATACCTCTGAACAGATGAGATATGGCTTATCTACTTCAAAACTACCTACTGAGGCATTGAGAAATTTAGAAACGGAAGACGATCCTTAGGACGTCATTCACCAAATTCAGGAGTAACAACAATTGACACAGATCAAAATTTATCAAGGGAAGAAAAGCTCGTAGATGATTGTGATTATCTCCTCACTGGCCAGGACAAGTCCACTGAGGCCATCAAGAGGCAGAGATATGAAGTTTTCCACTCTCTAGAAGGGCAAGCTAAGACCATGAGAAAAAAAAAACTCAAATCAGAATTGTTCTAAGAAATGGGCTGTAATCAGACGAATCATCTTCCATTTTATTGATTTCACCGTAGCAGCAGGATGAGTTAAGTGTAGGAAAACGTCAAAGCTTCGAGCTTAACTAGAAAAGAAATAATGTACTTCCTTGACTTCAAACTATCCGTTGCCAAGTCACTGGTATTATAAAATCAAATCAAAAGGAGAAAGGAAGATAGGGAAAATCGTAAAGTAGAAGAAGATTTAACTTGGATTCAGGCGTTGAACAGTTTTGCGCATCTTTTTAGCAGACACTGATTTTATGTCCAAAGCTATGCTCATCTGTAGAGATAAAATTTTGCGGTTCAAGCCAAATTTGCAGGCTGCAAAATAATGCTGAAGCGAGTCCAAATTCGTATTATGGTTCCTGGAACAACAGAATTCAAACCAAAGCTATAGATTTTTTGAAGAGATTGCAAATTTTTGAATCTCATATGAATCTCTTATATTCAAAGTATGCTCAGCTGATATCTACTCTTTGGCCATAAGTTATTTACCAAGAAATCCTTGTTTCACGTCTAGTTCTACTTGTCAAAACACTGCTGTGCATGTACTATCAAACCAAATAATAATATGCTGTAGTATTGAAAGAAATTGTTTTTCAACATTTCACCAATTTCATGCATTCATTTCACTTTGTGTTTATATAGAATTTATTTTTTTTATATGTAATGGAAATGTTTGAATAATACATCGCAGTTTAGTTGTTGATAGTACAAATATGCACCTTACCAAAAAATCCGCAATCAAATCAATATGTAACGTCCGTGGGTCTGAAGAGGTTAAATTACTGGCATTCAGATTTGATGGCAAAAATTTCTTTGAACAAGAAACTAGAATTACTATTTTGTGTATGAGAGAAGAGGGTCAGCTTGTTATCCAAAGGAGATAAGTTTGTATTTTATCAGAATATTGCCGGACTCTGGAAAGAATAGGTTTTGAATATCTTCAAAGTGATTGGTATTTATTTGTCGACTTGACTAAAGTTTTGACTAGGTTGAAGTTTTGATTAGGTTGAGGTTTTGATAGGTTGGCGAATATGATACTGATGTGCTCCCGTAAAAAATAGATTACTACTGACACCGTATTTCTGATGGCTGTCAAAATTCGTGCTAAAATTTATGCTTATGCTGATTCGACATAAGTCTATTAGTAATCTACTTTTATCAATAACGTACTTTCGTTATATGTGGATAGTTATACTTCTACAAACATGCATTATTCATAAGATAGCGCTTGCTGATTTTATAGTACACCGCAAGTACAATTTAAAAGAACTTTATTAGAACCGAGCTGAATTACTTCCAAGGTATTACATAAGGAAGAAATCGTAAAAATGATAACAAAAACTTTACGTGGCAATAACTTCAAGTCTAAGAGGTATCCGTTTTAATTAGAACATCGGTTGTTTGTGCATATACATATAAACTACCGCTATAAACATTTATTTTATCGGTTTCACCTCATTAGATGAAGTCAAAATATACTGTAGGTGAGTTGGAGAACGTTTAAAATAAATCTATGTAGTAGCGTAATAAAAACGGCTATCGTTTACTTTACGAAATTATTTTATTTACACGCCGTAAAGATGGGAGTTATTGTACCGTCCGGATCGAAGTGGTCGTAAATTCGACGTTAAATTCAATGACGTACCAATAATTATATCGTTGATGCTTATTGGAATTTTTAAATATAATTGTATTAATACAAGCAGACGTATAGTAAGAAAACAAAGGAGAAAACATTTTATAAACCCATATGTTTCGAATTTTCAACCACTGTCTGTTAAATGGTAGATGTATATTCACCGCATAACATGTAATTCCACACAGATTATTGGCGCAAAATTGACCCAAAGCGTTGTAGGCGATATAGGACATGTTCCGTCGGTACAGTTTGAAACTATGTTCGCAGAATTTCACGTTTAAGCTCAACAATTATTGTCGACGTTCCCACCCTATTTGCGGTTATGTATGTAATGTATGTGTTACCGAATTTGAATAGACGTAACTTAATAATATAATTATATGATGTACCACCTAAAATTTAGTTAAATGAATTATGTACATTATGTACTACGACGTATTAAATACATACAGCGTTAGTAAAAAGTCCCGGAACGGTCGAATAACTTTGTTATTTGAAAATTATTTTTTGTGAAATTTGGTATGGGGGTATAGTTAATATAAATGCATTTTATGCAATACAGTTTATATTTTTTTCACTTCCGGTTTAATCGGCAATACGTCCAACTTTTTTTTTAAACGGAACGCCCAGATTTTTTTAACACTTTTGAATGCAAAATAAAAAACTACGTTCAGGAAGTATTAAGATGCTTATTTTTATTCACAAGAAAACAGTTAAAAAATTTAAAAAGTGTCCTAATACAGAAAAAAACAAGGTACCTTTGAAAAAAATTGTTGTTTAGTGTTTGCATTCTTTTTGCCGTCACATTTGACAATTTTAAAAGCGTTTTAACTTTTGCATCGCTATAAATTTACTTATTTTAGACATTGACGCATTTGAAAATGGCGGTAAAACTTATTGAATCAGAACGAATTGAGATATTAATGATGCGTGGGTACGGTGATCGTCAACGTTCTTTTGAAGAGGTTCGTATTTTGTTTAATACTGTTTATCCGGATCGTCACATTAGTAAAAGTACGGTAAGCCGAACAATTCAAAAGTTTGAAGTCTTTCGTCAGGTGAAGGATTTACCTAGAAGGGGACGTCCATTAACAGCAACAGATGAAGAAACTAGTTTGAATGTGTTACTTACAGTGGAAGAAAATCATCACGTGTCCACAACAGAATTAGGTCAAATTCATGAGATCTCTCAAAAATCTGCTCATAAGATTCTTAAATCAGCAAGAATGAACGCTTATAAAATGTATCCCGTCCATGAGTTAACTGAAGATGATCCAGATCGTAGACTACATTTTTGCGAAACAATCACGGAATTGATCGAGCAGCAGCCTAATGTTTTAGATTACATCATTTTTTCAGATGAGGCAACGTTTTGTCTCAACGGCACTGTGAACAGACATAATTGTCGCTACTGGTCAATTGAAAATCCGCATTGGATTGAAGAAGTCCATACACAGCGTCCTCAAAAGGTGAATGTCTGGGCTGGTCTTGTTGGAAACAACATCATAGGACCATTTTTTATATGAGGATTTTTAACTGGCAACGTCTACTTAAATTTATTGCGAAATGACGTTGTTCCAACACTTGCGGCCTTCTTTCCAAATGCAAACATAGGTGATCACCCTAATGCACATTTTTGGTTTCAACAAGATGGAGCTCCTCCTCCATTTTGCCCATAATGTCCGCGATTATTGGAATGAAATTTTTCCGGAACGTTGGATCGGACGTAGAGGAGCAATCGAATGGCCAGCACCTTCGCCAGATCTCTCGCCATTAGATTTTTTCTTTTGGGGTCACTTGAAATGTCAAGTGTACAAAAATCGTCCCCATAATCTTGAACAATTGGACGAGAGAATAGTTCAAGAAGCCAATTGCATCACTCCAGAACAAATACAAAATTCAATAAGAAATTTTACTGACCGTTTACATTTTTGTCAAATTGTAAATGGAGAGCATTTTGAACAATTATTGTAATCGTAACCTGAATAGACAGGTATCTTGATTTTTCTGTATTAAGACACTTTTTTAATTTTTTAACTGTTTTCTTGTGAATAAAAATAAACATCTTAATACTTCCTGAACGTAGTTTTTTATTTTGCATTCAAAAGTGTTAAAAAAATCTGGGCCTTCCGTTTAAAAAAAAAAGTTGGACGTATTGCCGATTAAAACGGAAGTGAAAAAAATTGAAACTATATTGCATAAAATGCATTTATATTAACTATACCCCCATACCAAATTTCAGAAATCATAATTGACCGTTCCGGGACTTTTTACTAACGCTGTATATATATCCTTGAAATTGCTAAAATGTATCTAATGCATAGTTGATAAATACTTAAATGTATCTAAGCTATAGCGGTTGAAATTTGAGTATTAAGCGGGAAATATTTATGTGATATACAGGTGTACGCAATTAAGTTTCCACTTTTTACAATGTCGTTAAGAATTTGGTCATATTGTCTTTAATTTATATCCTCGTTAACTTTTTGCAGTAATTAAGTACAACAGTAATACATACCTAAGTACTTGGAAGATCTTCCAAGGATTGATATATAAGTAATATTTTTTTTATCATCCAGACTACTACACCGGAAGGCAATTTTGAAGACACAGATTAAAATTTGGAATTCCCTAACGACCCTCGGTGTAAGAGACATCCGTTTTGGAGTAAAGGCTGTTACTTCTATTCTAACAATTTTTTTGTCTGTTTTCGGAGACAAAAGTTAGAAGAAGAATATCGGTCGTTTACTGGAGTGATCGCCTTGCAAGATATACATATGTGCACCCTCTGACTTTAGTTATGTCCGGTCTCTAACCGTACAGAACTTGAACTCTATAAAATTGGCATCACTTGCTCCGTTTCGTCGTCATCTTCAATAAGAGTTTCATCTCCTTCGTCAATATTTGTAGGCACGACGTGGTTAAGGAGTTCACTCTCCCGATTTTCGGAAGAGCTTCTTAACAAAATGGTGGATTATGGTCTAGAAATAATATTGATTATCAGGGCAAATCTATCAGAGTTTGGGAATATTTGTGGTAATTCCAAGTTTAGTACAAGCATCACTGGAAGACTATCTATGGTTTGATGGCTGACTTTCTGAATGCTTTGTCGTCAAAATTCCAGTAACCCCATACACCAAAACGTTGTAAGATGTAATAATTTATTCATCAACAGTTCAACGTTTATATGTAGTTGGGTTACCACACATAAAAAAGAAAAACCGAATGATTCCTTCTTGAAGCAATTTTTGTATCTACAGGAAAAGGAAAAATGTGCAAAATGCAATAGGAAAAAATTATACTAACTCAATTTTTTACAATCTAACAATGAGTAGCACAATCTTCCTTGATAAGTGGTTAATATTGGTGTACACAGTGTCAGAACAGCAGGTGAGGACAACGAAATAAAAGAATCATCACACATCAAAATTCAAGTATATAACGCGACCGACAACGGGGCAACAAAAACCAACGGTATGATAGCTTTTAATCTGACTTTATTCCCGGCAAAAATTACATTGGTTTAAGGTTCCAAAACGTTGAGGCTTTTCCGCAGATATTGCATCCGATAAATTTTCGACCAACCGAATGAAAACGTTACGTTTCACCGAATGTAAACATCACACACACTCACGTGTATGATCGGGAAATTGTAATCTGTTTTATTGTTTTCACTTTAGAAATCGTTGCACGGAAAACGTGTATCCGTAATCGTGAACATTTCGGAATTAAAACGCTATTATTATTTTTTTTGTATATCTGCATATGATCAAATACAAAAGCCGGTAACAGCGGACGAGAGAGTATTATGTGTGTTTGGGGTGTATATGATAATATTTGACGGAAAGGAGATTGAGTTCCTCATCGGTACTGTTTTCCATTCATGTTTTTATATAGAAAAATCATTGTGTAACTCTTCTGTTTACCATGTTATATGTAAAAATTTAAAGAAAAAAAATGGAATGTTGAACTTAATCAAATTTAATTTCGTAAAAATTCCTTGTTCAAATGGAAACATGTTTTTCATAAGTTCAGTAGCGTCTAAAAATATACCCGCCGTTAACCAACCTATTTGTTCACTAAAATGCGAGCATGATTACAGCTTTAATTAAATCTGACACAGGAAGTGAACAGTAGTAGTACGTTCGTGTGGAGTTTCCTTGCGGATTTATAATTGCAACTAGCACAAACATTACAAAGGTGACACGTTTCAACAATGAAGCTGTCATTGTCAAGGTGATAATAATGTTAGTTGAACGTAAGTTTGATTGTATTGTATGTATCTATTGTGCAAGGTGTGTACAAAAATTATGTATGTAGTGACTTTTGGTTGTGTTTGCCTTACGTAGTATATTGTTACTCACCAATATGAATTTGATATAATTTTACTAAATTAAATCCTCTTTGAACGAAGGTATATGAAATATCATCTTGCAGAACACTGTTATAGCTTCAGTATTACGAATTGTGGATGTGAATTTTGTGTTTCAACAAGATAATAATTCGAAGTACTAGATTATGCAAAAACATTTGCAACACAGGTAAGTCGAAGTGTGTCAAGCTTAACCTACAAATTCTAAAACTAAACGCATTCGAATTATTATGAAAGAATCTTGATTAGAAGGAAAGCAGCACCAACATTGGAGGTTGATATGTGGAAGAAGCTCCAAGAAAAATATGATACCCAGACAAAATTAACTGCTCAACTTTTGAACTGGTACACTTAAAAGAACATATACAAATAATAATGCGTGGGGCCATCTCTAGCTCTTATGACCTCCTGGCAACATCTTGGCATGCTGGAAAACAAATTCCGAATGTAATGCTGAGGAATATTTTGTCATTCTTCCAAAACGGCAGTTTGGAAAAGATGGTGATTGGTTGGATCCACTCTTCGTGATCTTATATACCCCTTCAGGTAATTGTCCTTTTCAAAAACTGCATTCATTTGTCTTCTTCTATGAGGACGCGCGTTATCATCAACAAACACAAAACAATCCCCAGTTTCAGTACCAAATAGCAACACTACAGATTTTAATACCTAAGTAAGATACCTGATACTATTCATTGCAGCATTTCCAAGCATAACCAATTCAGTTAGACGAGTCGCAAAAATACGTCGCCAAACGGTAATGGAACCACAACTATAAGTTTGATGGTAAGTGACGTTGTTCTCATAGGAGAACAGTTCTCCTCTGTTTCTCTAAACTATTCCATCTGAGCTATGGACATGCGCTCTGATCTGGCCACTGAATAAACAGCAATCCCAATCTTCAACATTCCACTTTGCATGTTGATGTACCCACTCTAGCCTTCTTCTGTTGTGGGCTCTGATCAACAATCAACAGTTTTTAAAAGATTTGTCCCTTAAATTTAGACCATAGAGACGTGATTATGTTGGACAGATCCAGTGTCATCAAAACGCATTCGAACTCTTTTGATCACATAATGGCTCACATTGATATGGGCCGGAGTTGTTAGCGATGCACTAGACTCAGCAATGGGAATGCATAAGCATTAAATATTTACTGTTATAGTTATGATATCAGGATTTTGGCATATCTATTCAGTTAGATGAAGAAAGTGCTAACATATGTTGCTTTAATACTTGACTTGGAAGATACAGGTTCTGAAGAATGCCATTTGGAGTTAAATCTGCACCAGAAGTATTTCAAAAATATGTGTTCAATACGTTTGGTTATATAAATGGAGTTCATACAATTTTTGATGATATTATTATTGCAGCTGAAGATGAAGAGGATCATGACAGAGTCATAAAAGAAGTAATGGAACAGGCAATGAATAGCAATGTAAAGTTTAATAAAGAAACAATCCAATATAAGGTCAAAAGAGTAAAATATATGGGAAATATAATAACTGACGAAGGCCTTAAACCAGATAATGACAAAGTAAGAGCAGCGTTGACATGGAAGAACCTAGATGCAAAGAGGAAGTGCGTAGATTTTTAGGTATAGTTAATTTTCTTAGTCAATTTATCCCAAATATATCAATAATAAATGTCCCATTAAGAGACCTAGTAAGACCTAGTAGACTAGATGTTCATTGGCATTCGCAAGAACAAGATAAAAAGCATTTATTGAATTAAAGATATTACTGGTGTGACCTGTGGGGGCACGTAGTCTACATCTGCTCAGTTCTAACATAGTCCTCGCTTGTTGAAATTTCCCAGACATACCTTGGGATGTCTCAGATCAGAAAAATCCTTCCAGAGAGAGCTCTCAGCTTATCTGCAGCTACAGATTTGTGTTTTATTTTGTCGCTATTACATTGGTTTTAATGATAATCTGTTGTGCTCCGTTTAGAAAATTGTTCTTCTGCAAGCGCCATGAGAGAGATGTTCCAGCTTCAGGTATATTATTCATGTTAGTATTATTTACAGTAGTGTAGCTCAAAGCAACGTTTAACATTTTTGATACCCATTTCAAAAAAAATCATTTCTGACAGTTGCAATTTATTACATACATGGTGGATTAGATTGCTGTTACCTTTTAGTTCAATTAATACACCACTCTTGGACATTTTATACCTAAGCTTACTAAAAACAAGGCAATATTCATTTCAATAGCATTATTATTAAGGTAATAACTTCACTAAATTAATTAAAATGACTTTGCATATTCTCGGCCAAACGTATGTACATGTAGATTCTAATTTAATACGCAATTATTAACACACTTCCCACTACCAAATGTATAAATATCTGATGTGCATACATAGATATGCAGAATAATTTTATATAGGTACACATTTGCATATAATCCCTACTTTACTCAAATAGAATCATTCTACATTTATTTATACAACAGTTGGTACAATCATACAATCAATCCATTAATTTAGGTTGGAATAATATTATTCCAACAATCTAAGCGCACTTATTCTCGAAAAAAACTTAGAACAGCAATAGCCTTTTAAGCTGAGAACCTTTCATTTGGATCCAGAAAAAAGAAAACTCGTATTTTATTTCGCTATTGTCAGAGCTCGACATCCTCGTTTATTTTTCCCTCTGCGGCTTCGCAAGAAAATAGCATCATCAACATCAACAAACAGAAACAGCAGCGGCAACAAGAATAAAATAGTAGCGCCATCGGCATTCCTCCTAAGTCTTCTAGACGGCCGTACCTCACGTGTATTTATTTTGAAAACAGAGCGTCAACGGAAGAATTAAGAGTTCATTGAAAATTAATCTTCAATTCGTTGGAGCGTGACAGGGTGAGATGACAGCTTTGCCGCATACCATCGCGTCGTGAAAAACCGCAAGCGTAGGGAAAACACAATAAACAAAGTTTTAATTACTGGGAGATCTATAAGAGGAGATAAGAAGATGCGCTCCGTTGCTAGCATTCTCGAAATTTTAATTTCTTAAATGGCAAAAGATGAGGATTGAATAGAGGGTAGATAAATTCGAATGAATGATAGGGATTCTTGATAATTGGCTTCATTCTATCGTAAGATCAAACGGCTCTTGATACTGGGCTGAACTGCGAGGGCGTACAGGAATGCTGATGCTTTCCCGGAGACGTTTATGCAGATGAATTTTCAATTTGTACTAATATTGTGAAGACACAATTATTGAGGAATTGGTGTAGCTTTCTAGAATGAAAATTTTTATACAGGTTGTTTTTTAACGAAATACTTCAAAATATCTTAAAAGAATAAACCAATCATTCTGCACATGTACCAGCACATTTTAGGAGAGTGTGACAGAACATGCGGTTACAACATGACGGTGAAGCACACCATATTCGGTGATGATAGTGGTCGATTACTTCGCCGTGATTTCAATACTTGAGATCAGATAGTCAAGATCAGATCGTACTTTGTCAGGCATTTTGGTCTGTGCCTATTTCAAATAAGAACTTTACATACAAGAACCAATCATAGATGATAACATGATTGAGCCAATCAGCAATTCAAGAAGTGGTCAATTGTGTGCTACTTGAGAGCTGAGACGATCAAACTTGTATCTCTGTAAAGGAATAGACAATTGCTTCACCGCACTAACACAAAGCAAATTCGGAAACTTTGCTGTTGAATCAGGAAAGTTGATTGCTTTCCAGCGATGATAATTTTTCAACAGCGAAATATCATCTTTCATATTTAAAATGAATTTATTGAAGTTATATACAGTGGGAGCAAGAAAGATTGAAGGATGTTGATTCTATATTTGTTTCTAATTTTATCAAAACTATCTTCTAATTACACCTTTAATGCGTTTGAATTTGCTGTTAATTAGTGTATTAGTCTGTCATTTTATCTTTTTGTATTTATATTATAGGTTATGTGGCTACTCCTGCGCCTATATACATATAATTCGTTTCACCATCAATACTTTGGCACGCTTCAATCTTTGTTGCTCGCATTGTATATAGTAGATATACATATATGTAGTACTTTGAGATATTGCATTTAATCGCAAGGTCTCAAGCATGTCCATATTATGTACAAATAATAACGACCTGAGTATTTATTTACAATGTACTTCAACGCTACATCATTCCAGATAGCATTAGAGGATAATCGGCCTGTATGTATGTGCTTCAATCTACTATGGCCTCTACGACGAGATTCCTCAAAACGTCCTTGTAGCAGATTGACTTAACACATATGTAGTCCGGAGAATAACTCTGGCGCCATCTATGAATCATATGCTAAGTTGTAGTATATATTGCATATAGAAAGAAGTTAAGTGTGTAAGGTAAAGAAGTCAGTAACGAACAATATGAGATCGCCTCAGACATTGCCATGTCGGAAAGGATAAGCACAAATGCAGACTAAGCTAGTATCTATTTGTCAAAGAAGCTTCTGCAAGTCTGCAACTGGAGGAAGCCAATTTCATACACCCTTTTTGCAAAAGTTAGAAGATTTAATGCTGATTGACAAGAAATAAAACACAAACTAAAAATTTTGCGTTGTTTGCAACAATAGGAATAACATGAACCATATTATCTTCAGTAAATTTAGAAACGCTCATTCATCTATCACCAAGCAAGATCTTTATCAACATATTTTCTTACTTCAAACACGTGTGATCGTAATTAATTTTCTTTCAAGTGCGATTATATGCAGCAATACAGATATTGCAATCAGGATTCAAAATAATTTGCAATTTACATGCAAGCGTTCCTCGAGGGTACAAGTTAGCCCATTACTCTTTTTAATTTGCTTTACGGTGATTACATAAAGACCTATATTTCTTTCTTTCTTTCTTATACATAACCAATGGTTTTCAAGTAGAGAAAGTTGCTGTACAAAAAACAGTTTTAGTGATTAAATTTTACCAACCATAATATGCAATAGGCTCTAAGTACCTATTCAGAAATTATTGCTAACATTAACGTTTACAATAAAGGAACTTTAGCCACTTTTATTGATTTTAGATGAGCTTACAATTCAGTAAGGAGACAGGAATTCTACCAAGCGGCGCTAGATATGAAAATCCCACGTAAGCTAATACGTTAGTGTGAGAATGAAGAAATCTCCTACCAAAGTACGACAAATAATGTAGTTTCTGAGACTTTTAAATCTACAATGGGATTGAGACAGGATAATCTGCTTCTGTCACAATGTAATGGTATAAAAAAAAATCAGAGACAAACTAAAATAAACTCTATAGAAACAATATAAAATAAGAGTCACCAATGTCTGGATTATGCATTCTTTGATAATGCCAATAGTCTGAAGTGCTATTGGTGACTGTTACTCTTTCCTGTGTACTCTGAATTGAAACTTTGTACTCAAATCTCCTACTCATAAAAGGTGCTGTTATGAATGGTCCTGACATGTTTCTGTACCAACTCATATTGCAACCAAATATATAATCTTTAAGGTACAGAAAAAGAGGCACGTTTCTTCCTGTATTGTTTTCGATAAAGTAATCCTTGGGCTCTTCATTAATTTTAATGTTAAGTGCGATATAAGATAAAGGATAACGTTTATTAATTCTTTGAAACGAAATATGTATGTATAAAGGCAGTCGTTTATCATAATGCTAAAAGTCTTGCTTTGGTATCAGTTTTACAACCTCAATATTTTAAAGAATGCTAGAGGAACTTGAAGGTAATTTATTGAAGTTGAAATATAATCACCATGAATGGACTTGCATATAAAGATTGGAAGGTGCCTGCCGTACTGTGCTTCTGGAACAGCAAGGAAGGAAGACTGGAATGATCAAAATAGTATCTATTCCTACATAAAAAGGCAGTGGACGAAAAGGTGTGGGTTTGAAATTGGAATAGAAATAGAAATGGGATGTGAAATAAGTCTCAAGTTGTAGTTTACTTTTTAATGTTAGTTTCTCAAGAACCAAGCGCTCGAAGTGCAGTAGAAAAAAACCACACCTGGCACGCTTGTGGCTGGCGTTCGATTAGTGCCAGTGCATTTTCTTTTCAATCTTGTTGTGCACAATATTAACAGTTATACTTCATGCAAATTATTCTCGCTGTTGTAATTTTATTATGAAATCAATTAGAAGCAAATCTGCATTATAAGGTGTATTTTGAATTATGAGGAAGGAATGAACTTAGCGCGTTCATTCAACGTTGAATTTCTCAGAAACTGGAGCGCATTAGGATAAAAGCTCGAACCCTGGTGTTTCCCTGGTTAAACTGCTTTCCAGATAGTTCAGGAACTGTCAGGAAGAAGCAGGCAACTGTTTTTACTAAGATGTCAAAAAGATAGAGAGGACATAACACAAAATTCAATTAATGAAAAAGACAAAAAATGTTACCTATACATATGTATAGTCACCCAAACAACTCTCTGGTTTTTTAACAAATTTTCCACGAACATTACTTGTGGCTGTTGGTTTACAAACTGCTACTACGTCTTCTATTTGCGTTTCTAGTATTTCTCGATCCTACGGCAAGAAATTAGTATAAATATTTTTATTCTAAGATATCCCAGACGTCAAAGTCTATAGGTGAAATTAGTGATGCAAAAACAATGTATCAGCCGCAATCGTACCATCCATCTTTCTCCAAACTTATTTATCAACCATTGTGCCAAAAGTGTAGAATCAACATGACAGTCATTATGTCAGAAAACGTTTTACACAAGATTTACATAAGTCCATAAACTGTGTGCCAATAGTGATAGATAATTGATGGAAACAACTAATGTATGCAAAAACAACAGTAACAAAACTTGTAGCTGAAAGTATTAGATAGTAAAAAACATTTTACATTTAATTTCAGCAGTAAATAGAAAATATAGCCAAGCTGTTTCGAAAAATTATGATATATTATTATGGATGGATTTACTGCACAGTTTATTTTTAAAAAATTCCTTCGTTATAAATGTCGCTATAAAGATTTTTATTCAGACTCGATTTGTATGTAGTTACGATCACCCGTTTTGAAAGTCAATCGCATTTCTTATAATTATTCCTTGTTCGCAGCAAACTCCGGGAACGTAAGTTCGGAAAACTTAATCAAAAATTCACTTAAAGAACTCGGAAGTTTATTTGCCAACCAAATAAATGGAACTAATCGAAATTCATAACTTGTTTTTGACGAACAATTGAATTTAATTAAATACCAATCGAAAATGCGGGGTAAGCCGCCTTTGTTTTAAGAAGCAGAAGTAAATAAAAATGAATTTCTCCGCGAAAAATGATTGATGAAATTGGCTTGTGAAATTGTATTGGGAATAGAACTAGTTATGAAAACTTTTTGTTTCTAGAAGCTAGAATAAAAGTTTAATTATCTCTTTTGTAGTTTCTACATAGACGAAGCTTTACTTAATTTACTAAATATAATTATCTGTATATAATAACTCCGCTTATTCAAGGATGGATGTGACTGACGGTAAAGACTTTGTAATAAAATATGTAAAAACGAAGCTCTTAGTTTAAAACAGAACACCTTCTGTCAATCCCGTTTTACAAATACAATTGCTTTTATACACAATATCTTATGTCAATCTTACATTACATGCCATAATGACAAATCATCGTTCTTTTATCTTATAATGTGCAGTTACAAACAATTATCTGTTATTTACAACTTCATGATGTTAATTGCATGAACCAAGCGTAGTAGTATTCAAGAAGTACCGGTCATTACAACGTACAATATACAATGTAGCATGCATGCTCATCCATTTACCAACACAACGTGTTCGCTTAGAAACTTCTCTAAACTATGTATGTAATTTGGAGTTAAACATAATCATGCAAATATTGCATCATTGTAAGTACCATTAACAATAATGATGAAACGTCTGCATAAGAAATGCATACATTGCATTTCCATCTTTTCTCCAAGATTACTATTATTTGCAGTAATATTAATAAATATGGTATATATATTTTTTCGCTTCGGAAACGTCGTTATATCTTCAAAGTATTACGTTGACAAGGGCATTATTTCTCTAATATTTTTATTAGCATTATAAATCTGGATATCCATGATAAATTACTTAACTTGCGTCTATGATAGAAAATAAAGTACCTAGAAAATAAAATTAAGGAATCAATTTTTATTTTTTAACACTAAACTAATTTAAGTATGAAATGATGCAAGTTCTGTAAAATAATATTGATATAGAAAATCTTAAAATCTAAATATTTTACTCCGCTGTAAATCTTTTAACAAATTCCACCAAAATTAATGGATAACCGCTGATATTATAGAAGAAATGAATATAACAGACAATAAATATAATACCTAATAATAATAATAATAATAAAATGTATGAAAAAAAATCTAAAACAGACAGGAAATGAAATTAATACAATAGTACTAAGAGATCTACGCCTAGTGGCTCACTGCCAATGGTTTTTTTTTCTTATTGTGCACAATATTAAGTATTACATTTCATGCAAATTATTCACATTTTAAATATTGTTCAGCAACATTGTTTAATACCAAACAAAATGGACACCAACATCTGCAAAAACTACAAAACAAATGTATGAGAATTATACTAAAATGCAATAGGTATACGCCCGTTAATTAATCTTAATGTTAGATACCTTAAATTTAATGAATGTACGGCACAGATTAACACATAGAGTATTTATTCTCCTACATAACATCAAATTGAGGGAAGCATCAGAGTATTTAATAAATAAATTTATAGAAACGAACGAAATACACAGGTGTCATATAATTCTTTACCAGAATATACATATCGGGTTCTTTTTTTATTGTTACACATACCCCCTATGTGTAACATTAAAAAAATAATTGTCAATGCATTGGCAGAATAGAAGGCAACCAGTCATACACTCATGTGTTGACGTATGAGAACCACGCGTGTCTTAGTTTAACGGATTTACCAACTATACTTTTTTGACATACATCCAATTCCTGTATTAGAAAACTATTGAATTTAAGCGCGAAAGGATATTACAATCTGATTTTAATGTTATGGTTATTTATTGTGCACTGATAACCGATTCTTTTTCGGGCGCTATTAACCGGGCACTACTGGACATGAGGTGGGGATAATATATAATATATCTCCATCAATGGAACAATGTGCGCAGTTTTATCGCGCAGATTTACTGATACCTTTACGACAGGTTCTAAATAATTGACTAATAAATTTAGTACTTAGTAAATTTCTTTACATAATTTTCTGTTTGCAACGTGTCATATCATTTATTCGTAAATTTTCTAGTAAATTTTTGCGTAAATTTAACGTCGTGTCAAACAGGCTTATGTATGTATTTTTGTTTTTGATGTACAACTGGTTGCCTACCATGCTGCTAATGGAATGACAATTATCTTTTTATGATTACACATAGGCGAGGTGCATATGTGTAATAATAAAAAAAGAACCCGGTATATGAAAGAATGTAATAGAATGAGTCTTTTCAAATCCACGCACATTAACTTATATTTTTAAGTAGTTGTAAATATACCTGTTATCTGTATGTAAAAAGTAATGCTTAATAAATAATACTTGACTTAACATTTTCAATGTGTTAAAAAAATAACAAAAAAAAAATAAAAATTGAAAAAATAGCCTAAATTACCAAGAAACTGCCGAAAGCCTGGCATTGATATGCTTTATCTAATATAGCTAATATCTTGAAAACGTAGGTGTAAATGTAATCCTTTCTGTAAGTTACAACGATTCTGATTCCTCGGACCGAAGTTATCCTATTAGAAACCATTTTTCTATTGTCCCATTTTTTTAAAGAACAATGCATGAAATGTTGCAATAGTTGGTTGTCATATGATAAAATAGCAGAATGAAGGCTTAAAGTAGGAATGAAAACCACATCGCGATAGCTTTTGTTTAAAGCTAGCAGCTGCAACCATAGTTACATTCGAAGTAAATTTCGATCATGTGCAACCTTTCGGTTTTACGAATAATTTTAGATTGAAATAAACTTTAATTCGAATTCAAATTAAAGTGGGTAAATATTAATGGAACCGCAAAACCCCAAAATCAAAATATCGGGTTTAATTAATTTTGACACATGTGGTGTGGTTTACACTAACGTCTTGCACTGTCACAATGCAATTATTTTCGGTGCACCTACAATTCAATAAATTGCTTTAATTGCTCAATCCAATCCATAGTATCTGCATACTGAGATAACGCGCAACCAACTAACTTACTACAAAAATCATTCGTAGCAGCTGCAAAAAGTTTTTGATCCAGTACTATCTCTTGCGAAATACTGACAGTGATTTCAGATCTATGATGGTGACCGATTTAAATGAAATTTGGTGGGTTGATAAACTGAGGTATTATAAGAATGACGGTAACTTTCTTCGCCGTTAAATCGTCGGCTTTTTGGGGGTTGAGCGTCTTATTGACGACGCTACCGTTCGCTTTTATATCTTCAAATCTAGGTTTGGGACTGCGTTAATGCCCTAAACGAGGCGGATTTCCAAAGGAAACTAATTTTGGCCTGGGTTCCCAGCCACGAGGGCGTGAAGGGAAATGAGGCGGCAGACGATCTGGCCAGACAAGGTCCGTCGAGGCAATTCGTCGGGCCTGGCCCATCCTTCGGCTCCACCAAATCACAAATCAGAAAATCCGTCAAGGAATGGATACACAATAAGTCCAGGGATTGCTGGCAAAGATCACCTGGGCAAAGACAGGCAAAGGAGTTCCTAAAAGAACAGAAGCCTGAATTCACTAGAGACCTACTAGATAAAGACAGGAAAACCGTCAAAATGTTAGAAGGTCTGCCGACAGGTCACTGTAGACTAAATAGGCATATGTACAGCATAGGCCTAGCGGAAGATGCCATATGCAGATTCTGCAAGGAGGAGGAAGAAACTCCAGTCGATGTACTGTGCCACTCCGAAGGCCTGGCAAAAACAAGGTTTCTAATTTTGGGCACAGAGTATCCCACAGCACAGAGCTATATACAGGAGCCGCTCTCAAGGACGTTAAGCTACATACAGAGGGCAAAGTTAGAGGGCACCTTCTAGGATTACTGGGGATTACAATAGACCGGGAAGAGCGAGGTGAAAGAGGCCCGTAGGGCCACCCCTAATCTAATCTAATCTAATCTTCAAATCTAAGAAAGATATCGAAAAGGTGAATATAAATACTTAATTGTTTTAGCAGCCAAAAGGTGATGACAATACTTTCTCCAGATTGAGTTTTGGAAATCAATTTTATTTCTAAAAGATGAAGTAGTACTCTAGTTTTTCTAAAACTCTGTTCCAACTTTTTATTGCAGTAAAAGTCTGCAAAACAAATTACATAGATACCATTGCATCACAAAAGTAGTTAAAATAAGGTAAAATACCAAGAATTTTACTCTTATCTTGTATTAACTTAGTACGTTTTTTTCTGAAACATCAACGACTGCTTTTCCTCGTAATTTATTTATCTGGTTAAGAAGTGTGTAATGCTTGGTTTGTTTACATAAATAATTCATATAAACCTCGTATTTACTGGATCACCATATTTAAATAGTTTTTCTATCATGATAGCAGAAAATGAACGAATTGTGTTATTGAGTGTTGCAAATAAGAAAAACATTCACTCAAACAGTATACCCATAGGTTATTCCGTGAAGTGTACCATATTTTACATGTTTTTAGTACGAATAAAACTATTGATTCCAAGAAATATCGTATACATATATGCATAGACCAACGCAATAGTGACATTTCAAGACTAACTACTTGGTAGCAATATTCTGAGAATAAAGATAAAGATCCATCTTAAAAAAGTAATTATTGTAAAATATTTTCAGTTTATCCAGTCTCATTTACGAAATTATTATTCAATTTTTCACAAACCATTTTTGTTAAATTATGAAAATAGTTATAAAATGTCTGTAGAACATTAGCTGGGGGTGGGCTGTATGAGCCATATAACATATTTCAAAATACGCATCTTTTTCTATTAGCGTAATAAAAGAACAGAAAAAATAGATTTACTTGAAAATCGTAGCCTGTATTGTGTTATTTAGTTTTGTGCATGTGGTTATTTCTTAAACCACCCATACTCAATCAAATAAACCATCTCTTTGGATGTTTATCTCAAACGACAGCTAGCATCACTTTATAGCAAAACTGTCACTGTCTAAACTTCCCCTAACTTCATTTTCAGGGTGGAGTGGCTAAGCTCCACTAGGTTTAGATATAGTACCACCAAAATATTTTTCTCAAAAAAATAGTGTTAAACTATTATAAGTAACCATTAACTTGGCCTACCGCAATTCAGATATTTATCTCAGAATTTGCCAGCAGGTTGCATAGATTCCGTTGAATAATTTTCTTTGGGAATGGTGGTAAAGTGCCTTAAAAATGTGCTAGATACTGGTAGAAATCGAACCTTGTATTTGAAATAGTGAACCCACCAGCATTAGCCGCCACCCCCAACGTACTGTATGGTGCTACATTTAAAAAATAGTATTCGAAAAAATGAAGGGCAACGTTTACTCTGATTAAAGGAGGAAAAAGTTAATGGACCCTTAAAACTACCACAATCAATACCAAGCAACTCATTGCAAGCAAAGAATTAACGCCAACACAAGTAATGGATTGGTATAATTATGATTTGTTTAAGGATAAATAAATTGACTCACTCGAAGTTAAAAATTCGTCTACTATTGAATTAGGAGATTTACAAATGACTATGTATCTAACTATCAACTTTCAATTTACCCGCAAAATTTTCCAGCCGTATCCACTCCAAGCCGAAAAATATTCAAAAAAAGTGACTAAAAACTTTACACTGTTACGACTGTACTAAAAAATGTTCCAATTTGTTATAAGTAGATTGCGTAGATCATGGATACATATTTTTATTAAATCGGACTAAAGAAAATTATTGCGAACATATTGCGAAGACAGAAGAATGCCATCGAAGACTCTACCCCCCAAGAAAATCATATTTTTCAAAACATAAAATGGTGCAACATGTCAGACTGCTAAAACAGCCAAAATAGTTTAGCAAACATCACATGTGCGTCCTCACATGCCCTGCAAACAGTCCAAACTTAAGTATTATTTAAACTCTGTGACATAAAACATAATCTGCACCAATCCATCTTTTTTGCAACAATATTAGGTTAGCAAAAAATAAACTGAGTTACGAAAAAAGGAAATTAATTCTAACCATGGAAACCTGTGAAAATCAAACAGATAATTCAATAATATTCTTATATGTATAGTAGCCAAGGCTCATAAAATCAAGGTAGGCATTTTAAAAAATTCCACGACCTACTAAACACATTTAAGTCATATTATATCGCTACTCTATTACCCTCTTATTAGGGATAAAGTTTTATTTTACATTTTTATTACCTAAATTATAACTTAATTCCATTAATTCGTTCATAGATGACATATCTAAATTGCTTGATTGACATCTACATATACATATATTAAACAGGTTGCATTATAATCACAAATCCCGTTGTGACACGTTCCAACTTATCATCAAGAAAGTCAATTTTACTTACCACAATATTTATTCTACTGCAAAATCTCCGCAGATTTACAAGTGTTTATATTCCGATCTATATTACAAAACTAGTTAAAAACCAAACGAACTCTCACTGTGTCACAGATAAAAACCAAATTCCGCGCAAAAAACAATCCGTTCCAGAAAAACTATTATACAGTTACTATACAGTATTTAAACAAGGTAGCACAAAAATTACTTTTCCAAGAAATCTTATTTACCAGAAAATAAATTAAATCAAAACAGGCGTTTGAGCACGTTTCGCACGTATTTATATATTATCAAGATATCCGTGAAATGCGCACGTTGATCGTACTATACCGCGTCTTGACGCGTCCGACCGTCGATTGTTTCCCCGGAGATGCTCGCGCTTGGACAGCTGCGATCAGAATGAGCTTGCGGTAGATACTCGCGTATAGAGTTGAAGCCGTGCGTACTATAGGGCTGGATATCGACCAGCCCCCAATACAACACACAACTCAACATTTACATACGTCTACTCCTGTAGTAGCAAAAGTATGTGGTGTATTCGAAGGACGGGGAAATGGTTGTCCTTTTACCATGCCCGAGGTGCAGACAGGTTCTTTTAGGGAGCTTTTCCTAATTGTATCCTTCCCTAAATAAGTGTTTGCGTGATACATCGTTCAACATCCCCAGAAGCAGGGAATTCATATTTATAGAAATAGAAAAAACAAGTATCTGTTATTTTGTAAAATTATGTGTGCGTTTCTTAAAATAATTATTTAGCACTTTCTAGTGTTTTTATTTCAAACGTCAAAACTTCTTCAAATATTATTTTTGCAGAATTTTAGTATTAATGGCGCCAGCAAAAATCTCAATATCGATCAGAAAATAATCCCAATCCATTCTCTGATGTGGTATTTCTTATCGATGTGGTGCAATTGGTCCATATTTTATTGAAATCAGTTTATGAACGAACTGTCCTAGATCTCCAAATCTAATAATAATGGAGAGATGTAGCGATAAAGCTGACAGATTTGTTAAATATTGACTGCTTCGTCCTTTAAATGCTGAAATCATCAAATTTTGAAATTAATGTCTATAAACTAGTGCTGCAGATATCCGACAAAATTAAGATCCGGATATCCGGATCCAAAACTATCCGGATATTCGTTATCCAAAACCTCAGATCCGGATCCACTATCCGAAACCTCGGATCCGGATCCGCTATCAGAAACTTCGGATCCGGATCCGCTATCCGAAACTTCGGATCCGGATCC